>PVKA01037311.1:0-21098 GCA_004027165.1 Ctenomys sociabilis | reverse complement strand
TATATATATATATATATCACTATGATATACTGATTTCAGTTCCTCTGGGAAAATTCCCAGTAGGGGTATAGCTGGCTTGAATGGGATTTCCAGTCCTACTGTTTTGAGGAGTCTCCATACTGATCTCCACAATGGTTGTACCAGTCTACATTCCCACCAGCAATGCAGAAGTCTTCCCTTTTCCCTACAACTTCGTCAACATTTGTTATTGGTTGATTTCTTTATGATAGTCATTTTTTCAGGAGTGAGTTGGTATCTCAGTGTTGTTTTAGTTCACATTTCGTGGATGGCTAGTGATGTGGAGCATTTTTCATATATTTATTCGCTTCTATAATTTCGTCCTCTGAGAAGTGTGTATCCGTCACGGATGCCCATTTCTCAATTAAGTTTTTAAATTTAATGGCCTAATATATCTTAGTTCTTTATATATTCTGGAGAGCAGACCTTTGTCTGAGTGCTTGTTATTTAGGATTTTTTCTATACTTGTGGGTTGTCTTTTCACTCTGTTGACAATTTGTTTTGACATTCAAAAACTCCTCAAGAAGAGTTGATCCCAGTTGTTGATTCTTTCAAGTATTTCTCATGCAAATATATGTTTGTTCATGAACTCTTTACCTACCCTATATCTTCAAGAAATCCTCCTACTTTGTCTTCCAGGAGATTGAGTGTTTCGCTTCTAATGTTTAGATCTTTAATACATTTTGAATTTAGGTTACTGCATGGTGAGAGAGCTGGGTCAAGTTTTAGTTTTCAGTATGTCGAAAGCCAAGTTTTCCAGCACCATTTGTTAAAGAAGCTATCTTTCTTCCAGTAAGCTTGTTTAGCCCGTTTATCGAAAATCAGGTGGCTGTATGTGTTTGTAGATGCCTCTGTGTCTTCTAATCTATTCCATTGATCCTCAGGTCTATTTCGTTGGCAATAACACGTTGATTTTATCACAGTGGCTTTGTAGTATAATTTCAACTCAAGAGTTGCAATGCCTCGTGCCTTGTCTTTATTACCCAAGACTGTCTTTGTTATCTAGGTCTTTTTTGGTTCCAAATAAATTTTATGAACAATTTCTCCATGTCTGGGAGGTATGTTGGTGGCATTTTGATAGGGATTGCATTAAATCTGTACAACAATTTTGGGAGTATGGCCATCTTCACGATGTTGGTTCTTCCTATCCAGGAGCTGGGATTACCTTTGCATTTTCTGAAATGCTCTATAATTTATTTTCTTAAGGTAATTTTCTGTAAAAAGATCCCTGACTTCCTTGTTTAAGTGAATTACTAGATATTTCATTTTCCGCGGTGCTGTTGTAAAAGGTATTGTTTGTATTGTTTCCCTCTCAGTGTGTTTGTTATCTGTGTAGAGGAATTCTATTGACTTTTGAGTATTGACTTTGTATTCTGCTATGCTACTGAATTTCTGTATCTGTTCTAGTAGTTTCTTGGTGGAATTTTTGAGGTCTTCTAAGTAAAGTACTATGTCATCTGCAAATAGTGATAATTTAACTTCTTCTTTACCTATTCTTATTCCTTTTATTTCTCCCTCTTTTCTAATGACTGTTGCTAGTAATTCCAAAACTCTAGTGAATAGGAGGGGTGATAGAGGACATCCTTGTCTTGGACCTGGTCTAAGAGTAAAAGATTTCAGATTTTCCCCATTTAGAATTATATTAGCCATTGGGTTGTCATAGATGGCTCTTATCAAATTGAGTTAGACACCATCTATTCCAGTTTTCTGTAGGGTTTTGAACATGAATGAGTGTTTGTCTTTGTCAAAAGCTTTCTGTGCATTAATTGAGATAATCGTGTGGTTTTTAGATGTCAGTCTATTAATATAGTTTATTGCATTTATCGATTTTTGAATATTGAACCATCCGGGATGAATCCTTCCTGGTCATGGTGTATGATCTTCTTGATGATTTGCTGTATTCTGTTTGCCAGGGTTTCATTGAGTATTTTTGCATCTATGTTCATGAGGGAGATTGGCCTGTAGTTATCGTTTTTGGTTGTGTCTCTCCCTGGTTTTGGAATCAGTATAATGCTTTCCTCCAGAAAGGATTTTGGGAGGACTGCTTCCTTTTCAATTTCATTGAAGAGTTTGAGGGGTGTAGGGATTATACCTTCTATAAATTTCTCCCATTAACTACCAGCCTTTGTTTTCTCCTAATGTATGTATGTGTGTATGTATGTATGTATGTATTTTTGTGGAACCAGAGATTGAACTCAGGCCCTTGTGCTTGCCAGCCAAGCACTTACTCTACTGAGCTATCTCCCATGCCCCCCCATTATATTTTTATTTTTATTTTATTTTATATTTGTATTTAGGGAAGGGTATACAAGATATGAAGGGTCTCACTACTAGATTAGACTCATAGTGATCCACCTGTGTACAGCTTGACAAAAGCTGGGATTACAAGTGCATGCCACCATGTCCAATCCCAATTGCCATCTCAGTATGTCCCAGTGGCGGGGTCCACATGGAAGGCCTAGGGATCAAGCGCCTGGCTCCTGGCCCTGTTTGCACATGCTTTAATCCACTGAGCTACTTAGCTGATCCTGCCCTCATCTAATTAAAATGGGTGAGAACATCTTACATGATTTTCTGTAGAATTTGACTACACTTTTATGCTTCCAAACTTATTTTATTCTGCTGAATTTTGGAGAATCTTTCAATTTATCAACCCTCACTTTGGAAAATACTTCCTGTTTTTCTAAATTTATTTATTTATATATTTATTTGTTTATTTGGTACAGGGTCTTACTACACAGCTCGGACTCATAGTTCAACTCCTGTCTCAGCCTCCCAGCTCAGGGATTAGAGGCATATGTCACCACACCCAGTTTCTGTGCCTGTACTGCATGGGCTCTTGGCCAGCATGATATGTGGTACTGGGGATTGAACCCAGGTCCTTGTGCTTGCCAGGGAAGCCCTTAGACTGTTGGGCTATCTCCCTAGGCCCTAAATTTCAAAAGGTATACCTTCCATTTTAATATATGAAATAGCTATCTAAATATCATATTCTTATATTATTTATATATTTTGTATTCTTCAGATACTTCTTTTAAGTTTTTTAGACAGGGTCTTACTACACAGTTCAAGCTGGCGTTGAACTTACTCTGTATCTGAGGCTTGCTTCGAATTCAAGGTGATTCTCAGACCTCAGCCTCCTAAGTGCGAAGATTACAGGCATGTACCTCCATGTCCAATAGTCTTTAGATATTTCTATAAAAAAATATTGTTTTATGTATCATCCTTTCTTTTAAAAGTGTATTTATTTTTTTACAGTTAGATTACAACATTGTTTGAAAAGTTGTCAAACTGTAAATAAGATACTTTTTACTGAAACAAAAACAATACCTATGATTAAATCAGTTGTTTTCAGAGTCCTTATTTCATATTTTTGAAATATTGGTTTAAAGACTATTTTAAGTGGAGAGAAATACTTATCTTTGGATTTTTTTCAATTCTCTATTTTTTCTCATCATGTCTGTATGTAAGTATGTATGTGGTGTCAAAACCTTCACACTGAATTTCATCTCCATCCTTTTCACGTTTTATTTTGACACAGAGCCAGGGATAGTGGCATACCTCAATCTCAACATTCAAGAGGCTAAGGCAGGATGATCACCATGAGTTTTAGGCCAGCATGACCTACCTAGTGAGTTCAAAACCTGAACTACACTGCAAGATCTTGTCTCAAAATATATATGTTTATCCTGAGATAGTCAAAGTCTTTTTATGTATGGAGAAAGTATCTCAGTTCTGAGTCAGGCTTTTGCAAGGCATCCAGACAGGGTCTTGCTAAGTCTTTTAATTGCCCAGGCTAGGCTCAAACTTGAGATCCTCCAGCCTTAGTCTCCCACAGTGCTAGTATTACAAGACTGTGTGACTGTGCCCACGTCTCTCTTTTTTCCAAAAGATTTTATATGTTTTCTCCACTTAATTCCTTGTAACCACTGGTCAAAACTAGGTTTGTGAATCTTCTTGTGCAGTGACATTGGAACATTTAAACACCTCTTTTTAGAGTATATGGCTCAAAATCCTAGTATCTTGTCTGTCCCATTTTAACCCACTAAACCAGGGAAAATTTTTCCAATTTTCTTGTGTACTGTTATGGATGACCTTGACTTTTAGCTTCAAGGGAAGGCCTGTATTTTGCTTTGCCATACTGCATGAAACTCTTTCAGAGTGCTCACTGGAAGGAGCTACATTCCTAGCTACCATTGCCTTATTTTAATAGCTTCCACTTTCCTATATTCTTTGTGTCTATTAGAAAGGTTTACTTAATTTTCAGGCTAAACCTATTGTATTGAATACCTCATTTAAATAGCATATGGTATCATTGTGTTTATACCATAGAAAAGTAAAGGTGGATCAATGCATAGTTATCATGCCATATTTATAAGAAGCATTCTTGCTGCTTCATGAACCTCACTATGTTTTCTACCTTGCACAGTTTGTAATCTGATAAAATGGTCAATAGAAACTCCCATGAAATATAGTCATAAAATATTCTTTACATTTACCTTATTAAGATTTGTGCAAATTTCACTTGCAATCTATTATCAATAAAAGACTTAACACTACAATAGTATGTGGTAAAAAACCTTCAAATTCTTTTAGGAAATACTCTTAGAAAAATAGGAAGGTCAGAGAGAAAAAGAGAAAGAGGATAAGAAGAAAGAGGAAGAAGAGAAAAAGAAGAGGAGGGGAGGCAAAGAGAGATTCTGAATCCTCAAATGCAACAAATTTGAAGAACCTTTCGGCATGCAGAAAGCCAGGTTTTCCAGCACCATTTGTTAAAGAGGTTTTAACAAATGGGATCATAGAATTGCTATTCATTTTCCAGACTTGCAACTTTATTGTCATCACCTTCATTAAATAGCTCACAATTGACTGTTCCTTTGGTATTTGGCACTGTTCTAGATAGCTTAGTATTTAGCTAAGGAATTAATGAACAGTGGAATCAAATCAGTACATGAGGTTCTTTTCTTTCCAAGAAATAGCCAGAATATACCCTGGAAAGCCTTTTGGAATCCAGATGCACTATAAAACATTGTTGGTTTCATCCCTCTGTGGAAATTATCTGATCCCTGCAGAGCAGCACTCTGCAGTGCTAGATTGATCATCTACTGAATCATTAATTCAGAATATGTTTAGTGATCATCTACTTAGACACAAACCACCAGATGGAGACAAGGATATATATATCATTGCAATCCTAAAATCATAATGTTAAATGCTCAAGATGTGTTATACTGATTTGCTATTACTTGCCCATGTGACCCGATCAATTCACTGACCACATTTTCCACTTTCCTTGAACTCACAACCAAAGCAAACTCCCACTCTTCTGTACTTAAGGAAATGCAACCTAAATGATGTGCACAGAAATGAGGTTAGGCACAGTGACCCCTTCCATGTGATTTGGTTAGCTCTTGCATGTCCTTCAGCTGGAAGTGAGCCGGAAACAAGGAGAACTCAGAGACCATGCACTGCAGAAGACAAATTCACTGTGTGGAGTTGCAAAGATCTATAAATCCTCATCCCCAGGGAGCTGTTCCAGGAAAAAGGCTGGTGCTGACCTAAGAATCCTGGAAGCAGACTTTTATTGTTCTATGTGATTTCACCAATAGTGATATTTTCTCAAGAACTTGATCACCCTAATAGTACAAGATTTAAACAAGACACCCTCATTATAATGTAAACGGTATATGCACATCTTATACATTTCAACAATTAAAAATGTATATATACTTTTATCTTTTTTATTTTTTCTTACAGCAGATACTTATCAGAGATTGAAATATATAAAGAATTATCCACAGGAAGATGTAAAAAGGATCTTGCTAGTTTCTTCAACTAACATGTACTAGTCATTTTGTGCTTTATTTATTTTTTCTTGAAAAAAATACATTATTAGTGCGTCCATCATCAGAATAGTTATGGTATTATAAAAAGGTTTTGATAGAAGTTTTTCCAACAAGATAAATTCAAAACCATCTTAATCACTGCATTGGCATTTACCTCCATAACATTTGGTCTTTGATAGGAAGGAAACACTTTGGAAACACTGCATCACTCGTAGTTCACTGAGCCCAGCATGGTTTCAGCACTTGGCATTTCTTCCAACTATTCCTGGTGCTGAGAATGATTTTCTCAGCTACTAACTCTTAATTTTGCTTTAGGCATCACCTTCTCATAAATTGACCCTCCATAATGGGGGACATGATGACTGTATACTAAAGTCATCTTTTTCTGTCTCGTCCATACATCTATTGATAGCATACAGTCTTTTTAATCTTTCAATTTTTATTACTAAGCACCATTCTTCCATATATCTGTCTCTTAGTAAAAGTGGCACATGATCACAAATTCCAGAAGATGAAGAGTTCACTTTTAGCTGGAAAGGCATAAAAGAAGGTGTCTGGGCCAGCAGCCTTGGTTAACCTTGGAGGGCTTCTTTCAAGATCACTCACAATACCCAAAACTATGGACAGACTGAGCCCTACATGTATTTCTTCCTTTACATGAACATTTATAAATAAGTATAATTTATAAATTAGTTAGAGTAAGAAATAAACAGCAATGATAACAAATAGAACAATTTTAATGTAGTCAGTAAGAAAATTTTCAGTGTGTCTAATTTTAAAATGTAGGGACATTTCTAAGTAAAATAATCACTCCTTGAACATAGTTCTGCAGAATTGAGAATTCATCTGATAGTCAGGGCAGCTCGGAGTGACTGAGGAGTGGGTATCAGGCATAGACAGCATGGATATACTGGACAAGGGCATAGTCAAGTCCCATGTGGAAAGTGTGACATGTCTTAAGATTGTACTATACTTCTCAGGTCCTTGCATGCTGTCAAGTTTATGAATTATTCATTTCTGGAATTTTCACTTAATATTTCTGTAATTCAAATGACTAGAAGTCAATGAAAGCATGGAAAACAAAACCACAGACAAAGTGAGATTATGCCTGCGACACCGCAGCAGACTCCAGCGACCTCCTGGATCCTGCCCCAAGTTCTCCCAGTGAGTGGGAATTTGCACGACTCACCAGGCCTCCCAGATCAGTGAGAGTGTGGTGAGTCTGAGGGAGAGCCATTGGCTTCTTGCCACGTGTGCTACCCGGATGCCTGCCCACAAGCCCTCCAAGCCAGCGAGTGGCCTGAAACCTCCGGACTCACTTACCAGCACCTCCCCGGAATCCCTGCCCTAAATCCTGCTGAAAGAGTGGGAATTTCCCCAGTTCTCTGGGCATCAAAGTTCAGTGAGTGTAGAACTCCAGGCCTGCCATGCCAGAGAGATATTTCACAGGGATTCCCTATCCCCCAACACCCCGTGGCCCAGCGAGAGCTACAGGCCCACTGTGCCAGAGAAACATTTCCAGGCGATTGCCAGTCCCACCCCACAGCACTAGACCCAGTGCAGGTTGGCCTGGAGTGAGAACTCCAAGCCTGCCATGCCAGAGGGACATTTCTCAGCAATCCCCGGTCCCACACGAGGGACAGAAACCCAGCCCAGCCTGGCCTGTGAGTGAGGACGCCAGGCATGCTGCACCAGAGGGACCTTTCCCAGCCTTCTTGGGTTCCGGCCTGTAGACCCAGACTTAGCTCAGGCTGGCCAACCCAGTACAGCCTACTCGGTGAATAAGATTACCCACTATCCTTTTGTGAGCCCAGAAGACCCACCAAAGCCCAGGCCCGCCTACCTGGGGAGTGACCTGCCTGACACAGGAGGGCTGACCCCAGCAATTTTCCAGATCCTCACCCCAAAACCAGCTAAGACAGTGAATTTTCATTACTTGCTCTGCATCCCAGTTCGGTTCGTGCTTGCCTGAACAGGGAACCAACAGAAGGGAACCAAATGAGCTGTAGCAAAAAAGGAACTGAACACAACAGCTAGATCCAGGATAGGCATACCTGGATAATCTCAACCTTAATAGACTAGCACCTGAATCTCATAACAAGCTAAGGTTATAGCTGCACCAAAGCTCTACACCAAAGGTCAAAGGTCAGTGCTATACAAAATGACAAAGACAAGAGGAAAAACGCAATCCCAGACCTCGAGTCCACCAGTAAGGGCAGAGGACACTAGCTCAGCTGCAATGAATGAATTAACAGATACAGCAGCAAAGGAACAATAGCAGAAAGTTATAGAGGAAATAAAACGAGAAGTAATTCCCAAATTAAAAAAGAAATATCTGAATACATAGTATCTGAAATGATGAATTTCAGAAACATTGGGTGGAAAAACTATGCTCAACCAGAACAAGTGCAGAGAGCACTATTCCAGCTGAAATGTATGAATCAACAGCAACTGAAGCAAAGAAACAACAGCAGAAAGATCATAAGGAACTCAAAGCAGAAATAAGTTCTGAAATCAAAAGAGAATTCCTTGAAAAAAAAGAATTCTTTGAAGTCATAGCATCTGAAATACAGAAACAAGTCCATAAATATACAGAGAAAATCCAACTTCGAAGAAACACTGCAGCAAAAAATTAATAACTACCGCTAAAGAAGACATGGATTAAAAAAATTGAGGAGATCAGAAATATGATGGATACCTTGAATGAGCAATACAGAAAAGAAATAGAACACATGAAACACAGTCAAAGAGATATAGAAGAACTAAAAATATCAATCACGAGTCTACAAAACCGTCTGAGTGAAAGCAAAGACAGAGTTTGAGATCTTGAAGACACTGGAGCAGCTAGTGAAAAGGTGCAAAGGCTCTCTTAAAAACAGCGAGAATGCAGGAAAAAATAATCCATCACCTGCTAGATGATGCCAGGATGAACAATGTGAGAATAATTGGTATCAACGAGAATGAAGGAGTCAATACAAATGACATAAAAAAAATTTGGGGAGAAATGATTGCAGAAAACTTCCCAAATATGAGAAAACAATCTAACATTCAGGTCACCGAAGCATACAGAACACCAAATAACCTCAAGCCAAGTAGAAACACACCGAGACATATAATAGTTAAGATCCCAGAAATCCAACACAAAAACAATATACTGAAAGCTGCAAGAGAGAAGGAGCTCATGTTCATAGGAAAACCCATCTGAATTATAGCCGACTTCTTATACAAACAATGAAGGTAAGGAGAGTATGGAGCAGAGTTCTTCAAGTCCTGTATAAAACAAATTCCAGCCCAACTATTATACCCTGCAAAACTCTCTTTCGAGTTTGATGGAGAAGCGAAATACATCCACGACAAAGAACAAAGAAAAATTTCATGATGACAAAGCATCCCTTCACAGGCACTGAAAGATGTCCTAGGGAGAGACAACAATGACCAGAACTCCATGAATGAGAATAGAAGGAACCCACTAAATAGCACATACAATTAAACACAGGTTACAAAGGAATAAACAACACCAGGTAAATATCATGACACACATAAGTCAGCACATTTCAATTATAACCATCGATGTAAATGGACTCAATTCCCCAATTAGGAGAAATAGACTGGCACAGGAGATTAGGAAAAAAAGTCGAACAATATGCTGCATACAAGAAACACACTTCACTCAAAAGGACATTCATAGGCTCAAAATCAAAGGATGGAAAACAATACTACATGCCCCAGCACCTCAGAAAAAAGCAGGAGTAGCAATTCTATTCTCAGATAGTCTCAACTTCAAACCAAGAATGATCAAACGACACAAAGAAGGCCACTATATATTGGTCAGGGGAAAACTTCAAGAGCAAGAAGTAACACTCATAAATATTTATGCACCAAACACAGCAGAACCCAACTATGTAACACAAATCTTAAGGGACATGAAAAACTTAATATCTAAGAACACAATCTTAACAGGAGACCTTAACACACCCTTATCTCAAAAAGATAGGTCAACCAGACAAAAAATTAGCAAGAAAGTAGCAGAACTGAACCAGAGATTGGAACAAATGGACCTGGTGGACATATATAGAGTGTTCCACCCAACCACAGCTCAATACACATTTTTTTCAGCTGCACACGGGACATTTTCCAGAATAGACCGCATACTAGTCCAGAGGTCGTGCCTAAGTATATGCAAGAAAATAGAAATTATCCCATGCATACTATCTGACCACAATGCAATGAAACTGGAAATAAATGACAAAAGAAACCAGAAAAACCCACTAAATTCATGGAAACTAAACAACACCCTACTCAGCAATCAATGGGTTGCAGAACAAATTCAACAAGAAATTGAACAATATCTATAAGTCAATGAAAATTCAAATACAACTTACAGAAATTTATGGGATGCAATGAAAGCCATTCTTAGAGGGAAAATAATAGCTATGAACTCACACATTAGGGAAACAGAAAGGGAACAAATTACCACCCTAATGTTGTACTTCCAACAACTACAAAAAGAAGAGCAAACAAAACCCAGAGCACAAAGATGGGAAGAAAGCATAAAGTTAGAGGAGAAATTAATTCAATTGAGATGAAGAAAACAGTTCAAAGAATCCACAAACCAAAAAGATGATTCTTTGAAAAACTACATAAAATTGATAAGCCTCTTGCCAACCTCATCAAAAAGAGGCAAAAGAAAATTCAAGTACAAGTGATAAGGAATGAAAAGGGTGAAATCACCACAGACCCACTGGAAATTCAGAAGATTATCAATAGTTACTTCGAGAATAGAAGACACAGAAGAAACGGACAGATTCCTCGAAAGGTACAATTTACCAAAACTAAATCAAGAAGATATAACAACTCTCAATAAGCCGATAACAGACAATGAAATATGAAACATAATAAAAAACCCACTGACAAAGAAAAGTCCAGGTCCTGATGGATTCACAACTGAATACCACAAGAATTTATAGAAGATCTAATGCCCATACTCCACAAACTCTTCAATGAAGTTGAAAAGGAAATAGTCCTCCCAAAATCATTTCTTGAGACAGGTATAATACTCATTCCAAAACCAGGGAAAGATACAACCAAAAAGGAGAACTACAAGCCAATCATCCTCATGAACATAGATGCAAAAATATTTAACAAAATCCTGGCAAAATAGAATACAGCAAATCATCAAGAAGATCATACACCATGACCAGGTAGGCTTCATCCTAGGGATGCAAGTATGGTTCAATATTCGAAAATCTATAAATGTAATACACTATATTAATAGACTGAACCCTAAAAACCACATGATCATCTCAATTGATGCAGAGAAAGCCTTTGACAAAGTCCAACACTCATTCATGTTCAAGGTCCCACAGAAAATTGGAATGGATGGATTCTATCTTAACTTCATAAAAGCCATCTATGACAACCCAAAAGCTCATATAATCCTAAATGGGGAAAAACTGAAATCTTTTACTCTTAAATCAGGTACAAGACAAGGATGTCCTCTATCACCCCTCCTATTCAATATAGTGTTGGAATCCTTAGAAACAGCCATTAGAAAAGTGGGAGAAATAAATGGAATAAGAATAGGCAAGGAAGTTAAATTATCACAATTTTCAGATGACATGATACTTTATTTGGAAGACCTGAAAAATTTCACCAAGAAACTACTAGAACTGATACGGAAATTCAGTAACATAGCAGGATACAAAAATCAATACTCAAAAGTCAATAGCATTCCTCTGCACAGATAACAAGCACACTGAAAGGGAAACAATAGAAACAATACCTTTTACAATAGCACCACAGAAAATGAAATACCTTGGGATTCACTTAACCAAGGAAGTCAAAGATCTTTTCACAGAAAATTACAACACCCTAAGAAAAAGATTATAGAGGATTTCAGAAAATGGAAAAATATTCCATGCTCCTGGATTGGAAGAACCAACATCGTGAAGATGGCCATACTCCCAAAATTGCTGTACAGATTGAATGCAATCCCTATCAAAATGCCACCAATAAGCCGGGCGTGGTGGCGCATGCCTGTAATCCCAGCACTCGGGAGGCTGAGGCAGGAGGATTGTTGTGAGTTTGAGACCAGCCTGAGCTACAAAGCGAGCTTAAGGCCAGCCTGAACTGCATAGTGAGACCCTGTCTCAAAAAGACCAAAAAAAAAAAAAAAAAAAAAAAAAAAAAAAAAAAAAAAAAAAAAAAAAAAAAAAAAAAAAAAAAAAAAAAAAAAAAAAAATGCCACCAATATACTGCCCAGACCTAGAGAAATCATTTCTAAAATTTATTTGGAACCACAAACGACCTAGAATAGCAAAGGCAATCTTGGCCAATAAAGACATGGCAGGAGGCCTCACAATTCCTGACTTTAAATTATACCACAAAGCCTCTGTGATAAAATCAACATGGTATGTGTAACAAAATAGACCTGAGGTTCAGTAGAATAGATCAGAAGATGCAGAGACATCTACAGCCATACTCAGCAATCTGTTCTTCGACAAAGGGGCCGAACAAGCTTACTGGAAGATAGCCTCTTTAACAAATGGTGCTGAAAAACATGGCTTTCTACATGCCAAAAACTAAAACTTGTCCCAGCTCTATCACCATGCATTAAGCTTAAGTCAAAATGGATTAAAGATCTAAACATTAAAACAGTAACATTCAATCTCCTGGAAGGGAAAGTAGGAGGAACTCTTGAAGACATAGGGGTAGGTAAAGAGTTCATGAACAAACATATATTCTCATGGGAAGCACTTGAAAGAACCAACAAATGGGATCAACTCTTCTTAAGAAGCTTCTGCATGTCAAAAGAAATTGTCAACTAAGTGAACAGACAACCCACAAATTTTGAAAAAATCTTAACTAATAAGCAATCAGGCAGAGGTCTACTATCTAGAATATATAAAGAACTAAGATATAACAGGGTCCTCAAATTTAAAGACCCAATTCAGAAATGGGCATCTGAGATGAATACACACTTCTCAGAGGATGAAATTAAAGAAGCGAATAAATATATGAAAAATGCTCCACATCTCTAGTCATCAGTGAAATGCAAATAAAAACAACACTGAGATACCATCTCACTCCAGAAAGAATGGCTATCATAAGGAAATCAACCAACAACAAATGTTGGAGAGGTTGTGGGGAAAAGGGAACACTTCTCCATTGCTGGTGGGAATGTAGACTGGTTCAACCATTGTGGAGGTCAGTGTGGAGACTCCTCAAAAGAGTAGGACTAGAAATCCCATTCAAGCCGGCTATACCCCTACTGGGAATTTTCCCAAAGGAACTGAAAACATTGTATCATAGTGATATTTGGGTACCTATGTTTATAGCAGCACAATTTGTGATATCAAAATCTTGGAAAGAACCAAGATGTCCATCACATGATGAATGGTTGAGAAAGATGTGGTATTTCTATATAATGGAGTATTACTCAGCTATTAAGAATGATAAGTTCGAAGCATTTATACTGAAGTGGATGCCACTTGAACATAAACTCATAAGTGAAATAAACCAGACACACATGTGTAGTTATCATATAGTCTCCCTAGTATAACAAGTGAAAAGCAGAAATACAAAATCAAATGTACCACAACAACTAAAATCATTTGAGTCTGATAACACAAAGTGAATGGCACATGCTCCAGAATACTAATCAGCTTTTCTTCTGGATGGTTAATAGCCTAAGTTCACAGATCAAAGTTGGAGAAATAGAAGAGCCACAAGTCCAGCCAACGTTTTGGCCCTAGCCTTTCAAGGTCAGCGAGGACTTAGGAGATTGGAGAACCTGTACTGCAACATCATGAAACTCAGTTGAGCTCCAAATTTTCTGAACAAGGAGATTATGGAGACACAGAGGAAAGAGACTGAAGTTCTAGTGTGCCTGGGGAGCGTCTCATGGAGTGAAGAGTTTCTCTCAAGCTCTCACTGAGGGCAAACTGGTCAAGCATTGGCCGTGACTCATCCACATGGATGACACAGACAAAGGATCTACAGAATAATGTACAGGACTACAAGATAAACCCTGAGGGGACCTCACTGACCTCATAAGACACATAAAGTACATGTGTTGCTATATAAGTCTTGCTCTATCTAGGTCTTAACCATCCAGCAGAAAAGTATAAAAATGAAGTATATATCGTGGGGCCATAATATTAAGCTGAGCTGTCAATGGCTATGGTCGACAACTTCTTCAGATAACTCACTATTGTAGCGAAATGCTGGACTGTGTTGGATTGCGTTGCTGAGTTCAAGCACCTAAGTTCATTAAATGACAATGGAGTGCCCACTTTTGACAGGTGTAGAGAAAGGAAGTGGTATAGAAATGAAGAATCATGATGTGTGAGTATAGACAGTATAGTGGGGATAGATAACGCTGTGCTTCTACATAATCCTATGAGAGGCAAGATTTTCACTAATGGTGGTTGGACAGGATATTATGTCAGCTTCGATTACTATGGACAACCACTAGAAAAATACCAAGGTAGAAAGTATCAATTATTGAATCTTTGATGTAATTTAGGTATAAAAATATAAGATACGCAAACAGTTACAATTTCTTTCTGATAAGAGTCATATGCTATAATAATGTCTGTAAGTATAATATCATGAATGCACGTTCTATGATACCAAAACATTATGAAAACAGTTTGCAATGTATTAATTTATCAAATCCATCTTGTCAAAGTATCTTAAACCTGTCTCATTGATATTTATACTTCAATAAAACAAAAATTTAAAAAAAGTGAGATTATGTATAACATCATTTGGCATTATAAAAAGTGGATCAATTTTCTACACAATGAATGAGGAAAGCTATTTTAAGGGAGGAAGAGATAATTAAACTGGCCAAACAATGGCCATGACTTATCCACATGGCTGACACATAGAAATAATCTACAAAGTAGGTACAGGGTTACAGGATAAACCTTGCGGGGACTTGACTGACCTTATCAGATACAAAAGTTACATTTTTTGTTTTATTGGTCTTGCTTTATCTTGGTCTTAATCATCCAGCAGAAAAGTATGAAAACACGGTACATAAAATAAAGTTATAATAATAAGCTGACCTGTAAATGGCTCTAGTCAACAACTTCTTCTGATACTCACTGTTATTGTGGACGGATGGACTGTGGATTGGTTCACTGAATTCAAGCACCTATAATAGTTGAATGATAATAGAATATCCATTTTTGACAAGACTAAACAAAAAAGGGGGTTACAAAGGAAAAACCATTCTGTGTTTGTATAAACAGTACATTTAGGATAAATATGCAATACTTTTGCATAATTCTATGAGAAGAAAGATTTGCACTAATAGTGTTTGGACAGGATATCCTGTCAGCTTCTTGTACTATGGATAACCACTAGGAAAATAACAATGTAAAAAGTATTAATTATTGAAACTGTACTATAATTCAGCTTTAAAAAAAGATAGGTATACAGCTACATTCTCTTAAATCATTGATTAGAGCCATCTGCTCTAATATGGTGTGTAAATAAAATATCATGTATGCACCTTGTACAACAAAAAGCCACTATGAAAACAATGTGCAATGTATTAATTGTTGAATCTGTTCTGGTAATTTGATTTGTAACTGTCTCATTGCTATTTGTCCTTCAATAAAATAAACAAATAAATAAATGCATAAATAAAATGAAGTAGAAGAGGAAAAGCATTTGAAGACACTTTGAGAAACATTTTTCAAATAGCACTGAGTGTATAAACATGTTAGAGAGATCATTCTATGATGGTGTGTATCATAGAGACAGAAGGACTGGGAATTATTTACTATGTTATGTCTTTATTGTTTAAGAAATGGAGATTCCTTTTTAAGTTTCAGATAGAAAATAGGGTTTATAATTTCATCTAGAATTACTTTTTAAATTAATTTTTTTGAGAAACAAATAGAAATGAGACAGTTTCAGAACCGATTAGTAGGAGAGTTCCATTGATTTATATATTGCATATTGCTCCCTTCATAGTATTCGCAGTACAAGATGCAGACATGATACCCTGTCCAAACACTATTAGTACAAATCTTTCTTCTCATTGAATTAATAAAGAGTAGCTGTATATCTATCTTAACTAATTTCTATATACAGATACAAAATACTCCTTGATTTATATAACCATTTTTGTTTAGTTTTTTCAGAGGTGGGTATTCTATTGCCATTCAAATATTGTAGATGCATGAATTCAGCAAAATAATCCAATAGAGTCCAGTAGTCCATAAAAGCAGTGGGTTATCCTTAGGACTGGCAATGTCTGAAATGGTTGACTTGAGCCTTTTACAGCTCAGCATATTAATATAAAATTATAATGAGGGATTGTACTGTGGTATCAAGAATGAGGCTAGAGCCTGGGAGATAGCTCAGTAGAATAAGCACATGCCTGACAAGTGCAAGGTCCTGAGTTCATTCTCTGGTACCATAAAAATAAATAAATAAATAAATAAATAAATAATAGAATAAACAAATAAGCCTTTTAAAAAAGAATGAGACCAAAGAAAAAAGAATGAGACTGAAAAGGTAAGAGATCATTTTGGGGACACAAAGTGGATTGGTTATATGGCTCAGTCATTTTTTTTTTTAATTTTTTGATGAAGAGGACATGGTCTACAATAATACCATGTTTCCAATTTTAGACACTTAAACAATAATTGCTTCCATGTATCAGGAATATGTTCAATTGTAAATAACAGGAAATTAATTTACGTCAATTTAAACAACTGATAGATTACTTTCCTATAGTATGAGAAAGCTGGCTTAATTTTTGAAATCAGCTCAGTGACTCAAAGGGTGAGACTGAACATATATAAAATTTTCTTGGCCTTTGCATTACCTCAAAAAATGGATCGTGGTGCCAAGCAACACATATCCATTCCAGATGAAAAAGAAAGACAAAAAGACATTGCAGTGCCTTCAGCTGTCCCGTGTCAGCAGAAAAACAAAAAGAATGATTACAAATAGTATTTCCAATGGTTTCAGCTATGTCTCTTGACCTAAAACTTTTATTTGGCTGTATCTTAGTTCATGGGGAGATTAAATCAGAATTTTCCAAAATTGTGAATTTCAAGGTGAAAGACATCACGAAAAAAGCTTCAGTGCCTATGAAAGTCAAAGTTACTTAGTGCATGTTGCTGAGAGTCCAGACACAGGAATTTAAGCTGTAGATGTTATCATAGATGAAGGTAATGTAAACATGCAGATTAAAATATTTTGGAAGGTACTTAAACTATTGAGGTATACTGGCCGGACATCCATGTATATACTAAAAATAGTTTTCTGTAAATTATCCTTAATGTTGTATTTAATCAATTTTACCAGTAAAGAGAGAATTATTAAAATCTCTGACAGCATTCATAAAGAGCTTTCATTTTTCAGGCACTAAAGCATTATTGTGCAATAAATGTTCATTACATAGGTAATTCCACATTCACATCTATCTATGTTTAAAATAACAGGTGCAGTAAAAAAATTATCCTTCATAATACATTTATCATATCGACATATAATTAATGTAAAAACAATAATTTTTTTCATTTTTAAGTCTCTAGAACCCTTTGTGTATATTTTACATTTGCCAGGATATCTTAAGTATTTTTTCCTTTTTGAGACAGGGTCTATCTAATGTAGTTCAGGCTAAGTGGCCTTGAACTCTCTATGTAACACTTGCTGGCTGTAAACTAACAGTGATTTTCCTGGCTTGGCTGCCCAGAACTAGAATTACATGCACGTGCCACAACTCCTGGCTCAGTAGTTCTTAATTTGGACAAGGTTTAACTCAGAGATTTATCAGCTATGTATGTGTAATGGCTACTGTATCAGACATCACAATTTTACATCATCATTTAAAAAATCACAGTGAAACAAAGATAAAGGAAATATCTGTCTTTGTAGAACTGTTTGCATATCAAACCAATGCTAGAAAGTAGACTGAATTGTACTTAGGAGAAATCCAATCTAAGTCTTTCTGTATCGCACCACAAAAGAGAGCTGAAAGGGTAGCAATTTCATGATGCTTTACAAGGAGCCTGCAGTTGTCATGTTTTATGTCTGTTGGAGAAGAAAAGTCTAGTAAAGTTTTGGAGACTTTCATAAGCAGGACATTTCCAGTTTGAGCATAATAGTTTAAATGGCCATTTTAGTTCTCTGCAAATAGCACTGCACTAAACCTTTGAGTGAAAGCAAATATTTTTAGAAAGAAAACAAATGTATGAGGAGCAGCCTTAACACTAGGAAGGGAATATGGAATAATGTTGAGTGGGCCTGACAGTCTGCAGGTGGAATTTGTTTGATGGAGTGACATTTGACATCACATGTGATCATCTGCCTTGCTATTTCTGGGTGGGGTTGAAGACAGTATAATTTTTTTTCCTGCACATACTAGATGAGGGATGCAGGATGAAGACAACTGCTTTTCTAAGTGGCAGGACTCTGATCAAAACCAAAACCCTTGAGCTCTCATGAAGGCTTCAGGCACCCTAGTGCTCCCTGATTGGGGTGCTAAGTCAGCTTCAGAATCCTGTGAGGCTTCTTGACCCGATCAGCATTCTCAGAGGGGGAAGATGTGGCTGATGGCTTGGAAGAATAAATTTAACTAGAAGTCACCAAACATAGTCTTCCTAAGTCCCTTCACTTCTTTTCTCCTCTGGAGAAACCTGACTTTTCCCTCAAATACTAACCAAAGTTGTGAACTTTTAGTTACGCTCTCCCTGATTTTCTTAAATAAAAATCTTGACTGTGTTTTATCTGTTGTTTTACCTTAACTATAATAACTACATTTTCTATCACAGAGAGTTTAATAAAAAAATCCTCTTATATTATTTATTGTTGATTAAATATGAAATTGTTAAGAATATAAACTTAAAATGGCTTATTCTTTTATTCTCCTTGAGCTGTTAATTCTTGGCTACTTGTAGGTTTTATTTTCATTTTTTTCAAATATATTAGTTATTGCATGACCTCACTATGCAGCTCAGGCTCATGGAGTCCCTCCTGTCTTCGCTCTCCCCAACGCTGCGATTACACATGCCGGCCACTACTCCCAGACTCTGGTCAATTCAGCCCACCCTGGGGGCAGGGCTGGTGTGGCATGTGGAGCCAAGGATCCAGCCACTGTTCCTGCACTTGCCTAAGCTTGACTACTTAAAAGTTCTTAATACGTACTACATATGGATATGATTTTCCTACTTTTACCTAAATTTATAGCTTAAAGTTTAAAATATTCAAATTCTCACAAAGAAAATGCAGCAAGATGCCTTCTAGCATGTTATAGTACAAATGGAGGGAAATATTGATTCATATAGACATTGTGTGTAATACTAACTTAAAAGTCACTGCTGCTTCTAAAAATTACACACTTCAGTAAAATATTAACATATTACATGATAATGGCCAAGTGATTATCATATTTCAGTCATAGTTACTAGCACTTACGTATTTTAACCTACTTAAATTTTGCCATGACTTTGATATACTCCTGTTATTATCATTTTCATTTATTTAAGGAACAATCCCACACAAGGATGCAAACTACCTGGCCAAGCTGGTGGAGGGTGCAGCTTGTCTCCCTCCAGGCCCCAGCTTGAGTGTGGATGAGCCAGACACCTCTCCATGCCACCAAAAGCCACTTTCAGCTTGTTTAGTGGGGTTGGGGGCATTTGGCCCAGCTTCTGAGCAGCCCCATTGCAGAAGCTGGCAGTGCTCTGCCTTGTCACTCCTGAAGTAGGGCTCCCGAGTGACCACCTAATGAAGCTCCGCAGACTAGGGAGACATGGAAGGGTCTTGACAGCTCTGTACATGGAGGAATATGACTTGGACCAGTCCTTAGGGAAAACTTCAGGCAAGCACTGAAACAGCAGTAAAAACTCAAAATTATGTATGGGAAATACATACCTTAAAAGCCCTGTTTAGAGATTTCCAGGATGGCGCTGGCTAAGCGCAAATGCTCCATCAGTCACTGACTAAACTAGAATTATAAACCGTGGTGCCTTTGAAGAACATATCGAAAGACTGAGGGTGATACTGAGAAGCATTGCTTTTCTTTTCTTTTTTTTTATTTCTGCAGAAATCTGATAGAACTTTTAAATTTTAGTTATGTGTTTGTTTGTGTGTGTGTGTATGGTTTGAAACCAAAACCTTTACCTTGAACTACACCCACAGCCTTATATTATTTTACTTTATTTTATAGTGAGGCAAGGTCTTGATCAGTAACAGTGTTGCCCACTCTGCCTGCCTCGTGTCTCAGAAGTTCGGGCCGGCACCACCATGCCTGGCTAAAGACAGAAATCTTTTATTTTTATTTTTATTTTATTGAAGTACAAATATCAATCAGACAGTTTCAAGACACCTTAACAAGACAGACTCGATAAATTAATACATTGCAAACTGTTTTCATAATGTTTTGGTATCGTACAAGGTGCATACATGTTATTATATTTACAGATATTATTTTAGCAGATGTCTCTTATCAGTAAATTAAGAGTGTAGCTGCTTATTTTTATACATGAATTATATCAAAAATTAAATAATTATTTTCCTAGTTGATGACCATAGTACTAGAAGCCGACATAATATCCTGTCCAACCACCATTAGTGCAAATCTTGCCTCTCATAGGATTATGTAGAAGCACAGCATTATCTATCCCAACTGTACTGTCTATACACACACATCATGATTTTTTACTTCTATACCCCTTCCTTTGTCTACAGCTGTCAAAGGTGGGCACTCCATTGTCATTCAACTAACTTAGGTGCTTGAACTCGACACCACAGTCCAACACAGTCCAGCATTTCACAACAATAATGAATTATTCCAAGTTGTCGACCATAGCCATTTACAGCACAGCTTAATATTATGGCCCCATGATATATACTTCATTTTTATACTTTTCTGCTGGATGGTTAAGACCTGGATAGATCAAGACTTATATACCAACATATGTACTATATATTTCTTATGTGGTCAGTGAAGTCCTCTCAGGGTTTATCTTGTAGTCCTGTACATTATTCTGTGGCATATGCTGCAGGATACTAATCAGCTTTTCTTCTGGATGGTTAACAACCTAAGATCACAAGTCAGAGTTGGAGAAATAGAAGAGCCACAAGGCCAGCCAACATTTTGGCCCTAGCCTTTCAAGGTCAGCGAAGACTTAGGACATAGGAGAACCTGTACTGCAACATCATGAAACTCAGGTGAGCTCCAAATTTTCTGAACAAGGAGAT
>PVKA01037310.1:0-21098 GCA_004027165.1 Ctenomys sociabilis | reverse complement strand
TTCATAACGTTTTGTTACTGTACAAGGTGCATACATGAAATTATATTTACAGGTTTTTTATAGCTGAATTATATCAAAGATTCAATAATTATTTACCTAGTGGATGACCATAGCACTAAAAGCTGACATAATATCCTGTCCAACCACCATTAGTGCAGATCTTGCCTCTCATAGAATTATGTAGAAGCACAGCGTTATCTATCCCAACTGTATATATATATATATTCTTTGTATTTTAGGGAAGGGTCTACAGGATCTTCAGGGTCTCACTACTGGATCAGACTCATATCTGTTTACAGCCCCCCAAGAGCTGGGATTACAGGTGCGCACCACCACGCCCAGTCTCAGTTGCCATCTCAGCGTGCCCCAGGAGTGGCATGGCGCGCCCTAGAGATTGAACCCCTGACCCCTGTGCCTGCTTGCAGGTTCTTCAGTCCACTGAGCTATTTGGTCAGCCCTTAAAATAATTTTTTTAGAAAAGGTAATAATATAAAAAAGAGAGACAACCAAAATTTAAGATTTCTTTAAAGCAAGCAGTAATATTCAATCATATGTCCAATCTTACATAACTGTATCTGTTAATCTGACCAACAGACTTGACAATAAAAATAGATAATATATCAACTATTGTCAATCAGCTATTCTTGTTTTGAAAATCTGTAACATAAGTACTATTGTATGTTGCCCTGTTTCTGATTTTTGTTCCTGCTTTTGTTTTTACTCTTCAAAGTGAAATAAAATTATAATAAATAATAAGACAATCTATGTCTTACAATAAAATACATTCTATATATTTTAATTTTATGTAGGAAAACTGGCATGGTTCATTACATAAGAGATGCAGGTGTTCAAGCAAGGGAAAGTTATGACTAATAAATGCATATAAGCAGAAAAACCTGTTAAGTTAAATCTCTTTTCTTCCCCACCCTGAAAAGAAATTTCTTAGCAATCAACAATCTGTAATTATTTAACTGAATTACAAATGTGCATTTGGGATGTTCCTCTGACCTTTTAAATTAAAAAATAAGTTTGGCGTGGCACTACCACAGACAAGCTCTGTCTAGCCTAACTAATGGAGCGGCTAACACAGGGCTCAAATTGGAAATTAGAAATGTGGAAATGTACCGAATAATGAGCTTCAATTACTGTCTGGATGGTGTCCTCTCGCATTAGATCCCAATTATCCATTCCCATGTGAACTGTGGAGACCTTATCCATAAAAGACTAGGTTTTTTTTTTTAAAGATACATACCAAACAAAGCTATCAGAAAATACTCATCAGAAACAGAGAATGATTTCCTTATGGCTTCCAACACACTGCCAAGATTCCCTATAAGGTTCACTCAAGTGAGAATCTCATATGGAATTACTTCTCACACAGGAGCCTGACCTGGGAAGCCAAAGAAAGTAGGGATTATTTTTAAACTCCCAGAGCAGGGGCTGTTTTCTATTTCTCCCATTCTGGTTCTAATTCTTCTGGCAAATGCAAAGCATAGAATATACCAAAGAGCACTGGAGAGGGTCATTCCTGACACTGTAAGGCAGAGGCTGGTGGCTTGGATAGCTGGATAGGCCTGCAAGGCTGCCTTGGGTTCCTGGGTCACTGTGACCACCAAGCCAGGCAAACAGAGACTGGTCTCAGGACATGCATCTCAGTGCTCCAAAACAACTGCGACATCATCTGTGTGCTGAAGGGCAGCCTTTCTCCAAGGTAGCTTGCAGGCAGCTCCTCTTCAAATGAAGGAAACTCATAACATATTATTTGCAACCAGCCCCTTAAATAAAGGAAATGTGCAGTGTGTCTGCAGAGACACATTAAAGCAAAGCCCTTAAAGCAGTTATTGCTGTTATATCTTGGTTCTTGGCCGAGTGATCTCTGGCTAGATTTTATCCAAAGAGGAAGCAAAACAAAACAAAAAGTAAAAAGGGCCAGACAGATGGCTTAGTGTACTAAAGCACATGCTTAGGCAGATGCAGGGTTTAATTTGGGCCTGTCATGCCAGCCGTACCCCTGGGGTGCACTGTGATGGAGACAGAGACTGGGTGTGGTAGTGTGCACCTGTAATCCCAGCACCTGGGAGGCTGAAAACAAGAGAGTCATTATGAGTCCATTATGAGTTCAATCTGTATAGTGAGACTCTGTAGGGCCTGTACTAAAAAAAAAAAAAAAAAAAAAAAGGAAGCAAAGGCCTCCAGGAAACAAAACCGATTGTGTAACAACTTTCATGCAAAAGTAATACTTCAGCTTGGGCCCGTAACCTGAAAATGTTGGGTGGAAATGTCTATAATTTCCAATTGCTAATTTAAGTCATTTCGATTCTGTTGATTGAAAACATCTTCAAAAAATTCGAATGTTTTCGAGAACCTGTAAGAATAGTTTGCCATTGAAAGCTCGCTGAATTCCTGACTTCTCTTGGTACCATGGTTTTGTAAAAGAAACATCAGAAAATTCCTTTAGCAAAAGGGTAAATGGGTAGGAAACATCAGACTAGGCCCCTTTTTTCCTCAGGTTGTTCATGAATAAGAGTAATTGGAGGAAAGGAGAAACCTCAGCCCCCTAACCATGCATGGTGCTACTGGATCCGCCATTTGGCCAGGTTAGGTGGCCTGATTTTATATAACCACTTTATGGACTATGTTTTCTTTCACAACCTCAACATCATCATTAGATAAGGAAATCAGAATGGAGTAAAACCAAGTTTTAGACCAAACCTATCTGTGCTCAAGGTTCGTCACCATCTCTGACTAGTTCTGTGACTACCTGATCACCTCTCTGAGTCTCAGTTCCCTCAGACATGACACAGGCCATACAGTCACCTCCCTCTGTGATAACAGACAAGTCTCCCCATTCAAGACTTCTATGGTTTACTGCAGCTCCTGCTGGCTCAATACATAGCTGCCCCCTTTTAGGATTGTTTTCAAAGCACACCAGGAAAATCAAAGATCAGCTGTGTGTGCTTTATTCTAACACCTTGCAATGAGAGTCTTTGTCACTATCCCATTTGAGATACATAATTGATATTTGCTGTGCTGTGGATGTCGAGTGACCCCAAAAGCCCCTGTGTCAAAGAGGCTAGGACATCAGCTTGGAGCTACTGGGAGGTGGTGTCACTTATTAAGAGGTGGGAACTGAGGAGTCTTCTAGCCACTGAGGATGGGCCATGAACAGAACAGTGGAACTCCATCCAGCCTCTTCGTCTTTCTCTTCGTCACTTCTCAACCACTCCCCACCATAACGCACTACCTCACCTGATGCCCACAAGCAAGGGAGTCAACCAGCTCATGGACTGAAACCTCCAAAACTCTGAACCAAAACAATCATCTCAATTATTTGCTACAGAATAATACCTCAGTTCACAAATACATCTGTTCTCAAATAATTCGGTTCTCAAACAAAGGCGTTCCACAGAATTTTGCTTCCGCACACGAACTCCACATCATGTGACAAACACAAGCACTATCACTGTCTCCGAAATGGTAAAACAAATTAAGTTCATGAACTGAGGTACCACTGAAGAAATATTCACAATTTTCAATAAATTGTAGATTAAATTCCAAACATAGTTTTTTTGAAAAACAAAGTAGGTGACAACAATTTAATTGTCAGGAATAAAAGAACTAATAAAAATAAAAACTGGGGCAAAAGTACTAAAAAAAAGTCTCTGAGAACATCAAGTTGGGAAATATCTGATAGTAATAATAAAATTCTAGTATTTAGTTTTGCAATGCTAAAAAACGCTTTCTGAAATACAAGCACCATTTCCATTGAATTAAAAAGATGCTGAGGAGGCTGGGGAGATAGCTCAGCAGTCTAAGCTCCTACTCAGCAAGTGCAAGGACCTGTGTTTGATTCCCTGTACTGCATGCCCTGCGGGCCCCCAAACCAGGCATGGTGTCCAATGCCTGTAATCCCAGGTTGGAGGACGCTGAGACAGGATAGATCACTACAAATTCAAGCTGTGCATAGTGAGATGCAGTATCAAATCAATAAATAAAGATTAAAAAGGGCTGGCGGCATAGCTCAGCAGATTAAGCACTTGCTTAGGTAAGTGAAGGGGCCAGGCTTCAATCCCTGGCACTGCATGACAGGCCCCGTGCCCTAGGTGTGCTGAGCCAGCAATGGAGTCCGGGTGTGGTGGCACATGCCTGCAATCCCAGCACTAAGGAGGCAGAAATCAGGATGATCACTGTGAGTCTGAGCTGCGTAGTGAGACCCTGCAGCCCCCCCAAAAAACTTTAAAAACTAAAATAAATAATAAATAGAAAAGATGCTGTGTATACTTGTTGAACTGGCCAATGGCAATTTCTGGAGAAAAAAATAAAAACATGAAGGGCAACATGAAAATGCTTAAGAAAAACCTATCAAAAATATTTTTTTCAGGGCCAGAGAGATAGCTCAGTAGAATTAGCACTTGCCTGGCAAGGGCAAGGGCCTGAGTTCAATCCCCGGTTCTGCCAAAAAATAAATATATATTTTTTTCTTTGTCTTTAGATCTTAATGTTGAGTTTAAAAAATACCTTAGAGGGCTGGCAAGATAGCTCAGTGGTCTAAATCGCCTCTCAGGGACCGCGGTTCGATCCCCAGCACCACATGCCATGCCAGCCCCTCCTCCCAGGGCGGGCTGAGCTGACCTCCCCCCGAGCAAAAAAAGAATCCTTGATGTGTAGCGAGACACTGCAATAAATAAGTGAATTTTTAAAAAAATACCTTAGATTCCAGAACAAAAATTACTCAGAATATTTGGTGTGCTCTTGAATAAAAGCAAACTAATTTATCATATATTAGAAATGTTCTTTTCTCTCAGATATTAAAAATGCAATCTATACTTTCAAATGTTTTACTTAGTAAAATGGAGAAAGAAGCAGTCTACATAAGATATCCTGATGGGACCCTAAAAACCTGTCCACCAGCCTCAAAAACTCAGACCCATGGCTTAACTCTTGCTAGGCAGCTAAATTACCTTCTTTTCTTTGGTCTCTTGTGTGTGTGTGTGTGTGTGTGTGTGTGTGTGTGTGTGTGTGTGTGTGTGGTGTGCCCATTCAACAGAATCTAAAGCCAAAACGGAGCCTTGTTTCTTTACAGACCTCGTCTTCTGGGTGACAGTTTTGTCCCATAAAGACTTTTCTTTAAATGAACAATTCAGACTCAAACTGCATAATGGTAACTATATTTTTAAACCAAAAAAAATTCCTCACATAATAAATACATTTTATGCACATTAACTTCCAATTTACTTCAGAAAGCTATTTACAATATAAATAATTATAAACAAGAACACTTTGCAAGATACCATTGACATGGCTAATATTTTCTACTTTACATTCCAAAGTAAAAGTTCCAATTACAGCTTTATTCTACAGATCACTAAAAACTATACATTGCAAGATGGTATTTGGAATATTGACAATCAGTATCTTCTCTCACAAATATAATCCTTTTTATAGCATTTCAGTCAAAAAGCGAACATAAAATATTTTCTCTTTTTTGGAAGTGCCTACTCCTTTCATTTCTGAAATAGTTACCTTTGGAAAAAGATGGGAAAAAAGTTATAGTACTGCTACAATTTTTTCCAGGCCAATTTCATTTCTTCTGAAATGACGTGAGGATTGTTAGGTGGAAATTTAACTGTGATTAAATGTGCCCCAAGTCAGCAAGTTAAGACAAACTGTGCCCATCTAGGGTTAGGAAAGCGAAGTCCCATGCAGCAAAATTACCATAAATAAAACTACAAATATTTGTTTTAAAACGATCAAGTAGGGTTTCTTGTGTGAATGATTTATGTATAAAATTGGAAATGGCACATATTTTAAATCCCTAAGATGATATGAAAAACATATGGGGGTGATGTATGTGCAATCTTTCTGCATACAATCTTAGCAAAGGAACCCTGCACACACACACCTGCTTGGAAATGAGTACAGTCTCACCCTGAGCACTGCCCATGCAAGCTCCATGAACAAAAAAATGGGCATTTTGCATGTGTCCATAGATGCTCTGGGAGTCATTTAAAATTTAGAAGGATGCTTTGTCCTGTTTGCTTCACAGTAGGAAATAGCAGATAGATTTTTTTTTTTTTGCTTAGACTTATAACCCTATTCACAAAAATGACATTTGCATGGAACTTGAATCACTTATTTGGAGGAATTTAAGATTTATGTTCTTTATTTAATCGTTCTGAACAGAGGATGCATGCCTACATCGATGAGTTTAAATGAACTAGGGAAGCCAATCTGGGCATCAAGCTTTTAATTCAGGACTGTATTTAAGTGTAAGCTATTCCGCCAGCCAGGGTGACTGACTCAGATGGATACTCAGTTTTCTAAATATCAGCCTTCACTCCATCACCCCCAAGTACTACTGGTACTAACAGGCTGCACTGAATTTCTTAATGATGCCCTGCTCTTAAAAGAGACAGAGAGAGCTGTAAAATGCCTAATCTGCATTCAGAGTGTCTCTTTAGCTGTATTATCTTCTAGCAAAATTATTTGGTCTAGGTCTTGGGGGAGGGGGTCTTTCATTTTATTTTAAAACATCTGCACATATTTGCCAGGCAATTTTGGATTAGAATTGATCCTCATCTTTCATGGTGAAAAAGAAAGAAAAAAAAAGAACATGTGACCCTTTTCTACACGATCCCATTAAAACTTACTTTAAGTGGAGTCTCTGCCCTAAAAGCAGTATGTGGCAGTGTGGTGCAGAGAGAGCTAAGAGCAGCACCCAGCAGAAGTATGCTAGCCCTGGAAAAATGCAATCAGTAAATAATAAGCAGTCTTCCTGATAATCAAGGAACACAAAAACTTAGGTTAGTTCAACTTGTGATTTTTGTGACCTTAGAGTGGGTTTGAGTATTAATTGCATTTTCAACTTATTACAATTTCATCTCATGGTAAGTTTATTGGGGCATTACCCCACTGTAAGAGGAGGACAGCCTTTTTTCTTTTTTCTTTTTGGCGGAACCGGGGACTGAACTCAGGCCTTGCACTTGCAAGGCAAGCACTTACTCTGCTAAGCCATCTCTCTGGCCCCAAGCAGTCTTTCCGTATAAACCCTAAAAACAAGTCACTTTTCACATCCTGTCTCATTGTGGATGTCCCACCCACACTGTCATCTTATTTTGTATCAGGCAATTACAGTTTAGAAAAGCTAGCACATTAGATTCAGCATAATATGCCAAAAAGACTTAAGGGGCTGAAGCACACCTAAATATCTGGACTGTAGTGGCTGGGATCTTAATGTCATGCATCCAAAAGTAACTCAACAAATCAATATAGTCTCAATAATGATTTCAACAGAATTGTCCCAAGGAATATTGGGAAATATTCTTTTTTTTTTTTTCTTTATGAACATCCAAATTTTTAAACTTGGTAAAATAGGAAAAATGGGAAATAGATGTTTTTACTATTACTGAAAAACATGAGCTTAGTGACATCTAATAAACTGGTATATATCATAGCAGTATAAATGGATCTAATGCATTTCTATAAATGTCCAAAGTGACATAAAGAAGCATACCTATTTCACTCAAGTGTCATAGTTCTTAGCATTTTAGCACAATTATGGAGGTCAAAGATAAAAGTAAAGCCAATATAGCCAGACATGGTGACACATCCACACAAGAGGATGTCCACAAGGTCGAGGCCAACCTGGGGCACACAGGGAATTCTAGGCCAGCCTCAGCTATAGAGTGAAACCCTAGCTCACCCCCTCATAAAATCCAATTTAACTTTTAACTGTTAAAAGTTACTAGGAACATATTTAGTTTACATCCTATGTTTTTAAGATACAGATGACATCATCCTTACGAGGAAATATGCTCCTGAACAGAAAAAAAAATTAAAAATATAGTTTTTATATCTACATGAACAGTAGGAAACTGATTAGTTATAAAATGTCAATTTATTTTGGAACATTCAGTAATAATCATGCCATAGTGGAAAACTTGTAAGATATATAACACTATGACTCTGTAATGCATCGTGTGTAATCTAAAAAAAAAATATTGACATTCAGTACATTAAATTATAAAAGGTTATACATTTTAAATTGGGGCATCTATCAACATTTTTAAGCAAGCTATAATTTAGGCCAGGCAGTGGCACATGCCTATAATCCCAGCTCCTTGGGAGACTAAGACAGACTGTATTAACTACTATAACTGTCCCACTACCCTGTTTTGAAACTGGCTTGTTGCTATTTCTTTCTCAATAAAATTAATAATAAAAAAAGAGAAGGATGAGAAGTGTAAGTCCAGCCTAGACAACTGCGTAAGAACTTGTTTCAAAAATAAAAAGGGCTGCAGAGTGTAGCTCAATACAAATTCCTAGGGTTCAATCCCCAGGACCAAAAGAGAAAGTAATTTAGTTCATTTCTTCTTCCACTAAAAATATTGAGCATACCATTTTAAGAAAACATTCTTCTTCTTGATCAACCATTTTTTGGGGAGTTTGTAATTTATTTTTCCCACTAATTATTTGCCATATTTAAAAAATGTCACTGAAGTCCCAGTAATAACTGTCTTTTTATTATCAGTTTATTGTCCTTGGTTTTCAAGCTTCCCTTTTTCTTACAGTATCTACTGCTGATACACTTGGGTGAATGTGTCCATCAATAGCAGCCATCAGTATGGATTTCCTTTCCAAATTCGTCATGTTTATCAAATATTTGTATCTCTGAAATATTCATCTATACAATTTTGCAAGATCTTTAGCATTCCTAAAACCTTCCTTGATGCAAATTGGCAGACATTTTACATTTTCCAGGAATTCTCACAAGTAATTTTCTCAAATTACTCAATAATTTTTCTTGTGTAGTTTAAAATTTTACTTTTATTGTACTTTGAACAATTTTGAAAGTGCATACGATAACTACTACCTTTCGCATCTACTTGCACCTTTTTGTATCTATACTGGCAAATGTTCTGCCATTCTCAGGAAAGATATCTCATTTTAGATAGCTTCTTCACTCATGTACAATCAACCTAGTATTCATTTCTCAAAATATTAACATGCAGATTGTCACCAAGCTATGACCTCTCAAACAGCCATATTAAATGTTGGAATTATCCCACTATTCCTTACAGGTCCAATGTCATGTTCTGTCTTCAAAATTATACGTCATGTTCTTTCAGTGCATTCCCTTTTTGGAGTATGGAAAGATTTACAGGAATGGGACCCTTATGAAAGATTATCAGTGAAATTTGTCTCATCATTCATGTCATTGTACTTTGGTTACTGGGAACCACACATTAAATAAATGTTACTATTTTTCTTCCCCTTCAAAATTTCCTCTCACCTACATTTTGGCTGGATCAAAGAGCAAGTTCATTGGAACTACCCCTGCCTAATTAACCCAGACACCGGCTCAGTACTACACAGCTGCAACATCAAGATTGTTCTTTCATTGCTTACAAACATTTGGCTGTTCCTTCAGTCCTAAGCTCCTATTCCTCCCACCCTCCTCAATACTTGCTTATATTTCATGGGCTTTTATCTTAGATTCTCTTCCAAGGGTTTCCACATGCAGACGCACTGGCACATCTGTGCTTTGAAAAATTTTCGAACACTTACACTGCTGTCATGTAGCACTTCACTGGCTTTCTTTAGTCACTTTTGCACTTGTCAACCTTTTTTCTTGGGAAATTGGTATGGATGTTTTGTTTCACTGGTTTTATTAGCAAGCCCCAAATATGCTGTTTACCTATTCTGAGTCTTAAATTGTTTGTTTTAAGATATCATTTCATTCCACTCTCTCTCTGGTCCTTCTGTATTCACCAAACTAACTTCCAGTTGAGCACTCCATATTTTTGATGAATCTCCTAACATCTCAATGCTGTTAGTTAGAAAAGTCCTGACTGCTATGTCAGTACGATCCTTGTCTTTGTCCAACTCAAAAATAAGGTGAAAAATCACCACTTGCTGATTGCTTATAATGGATACCAGGTGAAAGCTCACTCTCACACCATAGCCAGAACCCATTCTCTAATTTATGCCTGAGCCAAATGGGCTGAAATTACAAAGCAGTCAGCTCATAACATGTGTCCATCTCTTCCTTGTGTTGGGAATGGAAATTTATTTAAGAACCTTAATGTGGTAAAGTTAAGGAAAGGTATCCACTGGGGTGTATGTATGGTACATGTTTTCTAATTCTGCACATAAAGTGTACTTAGATGTTTGTGCACCGTGGTCTGAGTGTCTGGAATTTACTGCACCATCACAATGCAATGTCATTCATCAGCCCTTTCATGTGGAGTATATGTCTGTTTGATCTACATGAGCATTTTTCCTTTCAGAATATACCTATTCTGGTTCCCGTATAATTAGAGGGGCAATTTATGTGTTCATGTTATCTCCCTGTATATCATCCTGAAAGTTAGTATTATTCTTTTTAATTTCACAAGAACGCATTTCAAGTACCCAGTAATTGTTTATCCTAACAATCTGTGGCATACTAAATGCTGGTAATGGGGCATTAAACTATAAATATATTCAGAATCCTTGAATAACCAAGTTGTTTTTAAAGAATAAAACATCAGCTTCCGTTGGTTATTATAACAGATGTTCCCTTGTGTCCTTGTGTGGGGTCTGGCTGCATCCTCAGATGGGAAGTCACATCAAAGTGGGAGCCGTTACAGCCCAAGGAGTAGTTTCTAATGGTCTCACTGTCATACAAGTGCTCCAGAGCATATCCAGTTAATGTGTAAGCGTGCTTATCGAAATATTGCCGGTGAGAGCCAAAGCAGTTTGGAGAAACAGCAGCATGGTCTCCTGCTGTCTGATGAGGAGACAGATCCGAATGCAGGTAGTCTTTCGCTAGGATCAAACTGGATTTTGAAATGCGATCAGAATTGGGACTACTTATCCGAGACAGTGCAGTGGGGCTGTTGTCATAGTCATTCTCGTGGGGGCTCAGCATCTTTCCCTCTCTCTGCTGGATGTGGTCACATGGTGACGTGTTGGCCAGAGCAGAGCTGTGGCAGACTTCACCTGTTGGTGGGGGCTGTGGGTAGTTTGCAAAACAAAGGGAGTGTTTTTTCCCTGCTCCGTTCATGGAAGCCAGTTGGTCTGGGGGTGCTTTCCTTAGCTGCAATCTGTTCTCTTCTTCTTTAATCATCTGCTGGGTAGCTCTTATCAGAGTTTCAATTTTGCTAGGTTCATGTGGGCTACTCTGGTACTGTTCTGTGCGATATCGGTCGCCTGATTCACTGGCTGACCCAGGGTCTGGAGAGCTGACCACACTCTCTTCATCCCAATGACCTCGCCCTAGAAACCCAAAAAAGTAAAAGTAAGTGGTCTCATAATTCACCAAAAGAAGAAGTGCATTTTTTTTCTATTAAAAAATAAACCTTTGTTTTCATTGTTAATATATGTACCAATATTTGAAACAGACACAGGCCTATATGATGGTGTCAATTTATTATACTAGAGTTTACATTTAAATCAGTAATAGGCAGGTAAATTTTACAACAAACATCTTAGAAGACAGAACTTGCTCATGGGTTCTGTGTGCCAATTAGTAAAATAGTAACTTGGAGATACACCTGCTTCCCCAATTAGGCATCTTGTTAGACCTCCCCAGCTGCAAGAAAATACATAGAACATGATCTATGCTTTCCAGAGTAGGGTAATGTTAGATAGATGCAGACAAAATACGTTCAATTAAGTATCAGGAAAGTAATTACAGGCTAAATTAATTCTCTATTCTAAATAAATCAAATTGAAATTGTTAATATTGCTCAATATATTTTAAATAGGGTCAGGTATCTGTCTTTTTAAACAAGGATTAAAAAGTGTATTCATATGTGTGTGCACAAATATATATATATATATATATATATATATATATATATATATATATATATATGAATGGGCAGAGATATCAATATATCTTGTCCTAATTAAAAATACAAGTAAAATTTTATCAAATGTAACAGCACTTCAGCTTTACAGGTAATCATATAAAAACTCAAGTATTCTGGATTACTTCTGAAATAAAGTGAAGAATAAATAAATATTAATCATTTTAATAACAATCTGTTGTGAACCAAGGAAAGAGAATTAACACAGAAGAATAATGTGTCCACAATGTAGTTCATAAGCCGAATTATTATCAAAACAGTCTGAGGACGATATAAAAAGAAAGAAGAAAAGTAGGCAGGGTCATCTGAAACCTGCACACTACTTATTTTGGCAGAGCAGCCCTGGATCACACCTCATTGTACTCCTTTTCTCTGTTCTTTCATTTTCTTCCTAATATTCTCTCCCGGAGTGGGCAGGCCAAGCAGGCACTTGCACTTCCCTCACTTTCAGGCAAGCAATTGCCCTTTGCCCTGAGGCTCCAGTACCAGACCACTGAATGTTCCTTGGTTCGAAACAGGTTGTTTAGTCAAAGAAAAAGCAGAAAAGTAAAAAAGCAAGGATGGGAACAAATTAAAATTACTCAGAGAAGGCCATGGGTGTGTAGGTGGCATCTGACAGGTGACTTCAGGGATAGGGACAACACTGTCTAAAGCACTCTTCACATCCTTTAGGCAAGAAGAGTAAGACTAGAGCCTTCCGATCAATCCTGTCACTGACATTTAGTGAAATGGGGAGGTTTTCAAAGCCCCGCTGCATGGCAGCTTGGAGCGGGCAGTGGGCTCTTTTTTGAAATGAAGAAAAAAAAATTGCACTAAAGAAGGGGCCAGGGAAATGGCTCAGTGGAATAAGCACTTCCCTGGCAAACATAAGGGCCTGAGTTCAATTCCCGGTCCAGCAAAAAAAAAAGTTCTGTGTTCATAAAGGTGATATCAAGATGAAAAATCTCTGTGATTTGCACAAACCACTCCATTCCTACCTACAGGGGCACCGTGGCTGTCTAACTACCAGATGATTGACAGACGGATGGCAGAGCGGATTGGCAGAGCAGACTGGCCTCCCCTAAATTGCTACTGAGCCCTCACTACTTAACACTCCGCACCTTCGGGGAAGGGGATGCACAAAAGAATAATACAGAGCGATTAAACGCATGCACAATATAAATTCAGCACAGAAGAATTCACTTTCACTTGATTTCTATTCTTTGTAATTTTCTTTTCCCTTCTGGCATATATTTAGCAGACAGTGTCAGAATATACTTGAGCGTAGTAGAACTGACCTGTGCTCACTGAAATAGCAAATTCCGATTGTTTTTAAGGGGGACCCCGGGGTGGGAGTGATTTTTAAGTGGAAAGTAGCTTGGGCTCGGAGGGTCCCTCGGCTGCGGGCGCAGGGGAGCAGCCCTTACCGTGCAGCCGGTGCACCGGGGCGAGGTGCGCGCCGCTCTCGTAGGCGTCCCTGCTCTCCGGCGAGGCCTTGGTCAGCGGCAGCGCCGCGCGAGCGCCCCACCAGGGCTCCCTGCCGGCCTGCGGCGCGCCCAGGAAGTACCTGCCCGCCTCACAGCGGCCGCCCTCGCACGCCTGGCTGTGGAAGTGCCGGTCCTCCACCAGCCGCGCGGGGTCGAGCGCGAAGCCGTAGCAGAGTGCGCCTCGGTCCGAGAACTGGCGGTAGGCGCAGGCGGCGTCGTGCTGCGAGCCCGGGCGCTCGGCCGCGTCCAGGAGCTGTGGGGAGGCCGCGTCGGTCAGGGGACTCCCGCCCCACTGGCTGTCGTGGTCCGACTCCGATCTTTCCGTGTGAAATCCCGAGTACTGCAACCCAGAGGGGAAAAGGGCCGTTTCAGAAATAAAAGCATGAGTTCGATAAATAAAAAAAGCTGCAAGCCCCCCTTAAAGTCCTGCTGGCAGAACCTCATCTCAGGATGGCCTTGCTACCTTGGAAGCCCTTAATCAAATGAAGTCTGCACAGCAAACTCTTTGAGCTGTCAAGGGAAAAAATAACACAGCAAACATTAACCGAAGTCCTAGGCACGGGGTAAAGCGGTGAGTGTGATTTCTTCCAGGCACATCTTCCAACTTAGGACAGATAAGCTCAAGAGTCAAAGAACGAAAGTAATGTATGTGCCCAGGGCACAAGGTTAGCAGGTATAGGAGGAGAAAGAGGAGTAAAAAGAATCTAAATGAGTTGACCACGAGTACCAACCTCCCACAGTGAATGTATTCATTATGCACCGAAAAAGATGCACTAATAAAAATTTCTAAAATTAAAATAATTCAAACCCAACTTCTACACTACCTGAAAGGTACTCCTAATTAAAGGACCCCAAGAAAGCTCTACATTTTACTTATGCTCGTTTTTTACATTTCCTCCTAATTAGAGAAACAAAGAAAGAGGCCAGGGAGATAGATGAATAGAATAAGCACTTGTCTGGCAAGCACAAGGGCCTGAGTTCAATCCCTGATTCTGCCAAAAGAAAGAGAGAGACAGACAGACAGACAGACAGACAGACAGACAGAGAGACAGAGAGAGAAAACCAAAGAAAAACTAAATTTTCAGGCATCAACATGCTGAACCTTAATCTTACATTAGATTGTTAACTTGAAGGACATGCCAGGTACATGGCAGAATAGTTCATTGTTACCTAATTCAAGTGCAGTATAACTTTCACAGATGTCATCCACATAAGCTGGATGAATATTACTTTCTAAACCAAAGCTTCAGTTACTCACAGGAGGATGTCAGGGCCCTGAGGAGACAAGCCACAAGAAGCGCTGCCACTGAGGGGGCCACATTGCTTACCTGCTCCCAAACCTCTTGGCCAGTTGATGAAAGAAAATGTGAGAAATGCTATACAGGGTTTCTAGGAACTATGCTCAGTGTGAAGGTCCCATAAGCCACTAAAATTCATAATGTCATCATTTCTACCATTGCTTGATTCCCTAATGCCAAACTCAGTTCTAAGTACTACCTAGATTACCTGCTATAATAATAAAATACGCTCTCTATTGAAAAATTAATGCATATTTACTAATTATTCCATGTCTGTCATATCACTTCTTATAACCACAATAATATGCTGTTAAATACCTCTAATAGATGCACAAACAACATCACTAACAGTTTTCGTAAGATGCCCATCTTGTAGTCTAGTTGGTCCTAAAGCTGTTACTCCAAATGTTATATATTTAAAATTTATTTAAAATTAAAGTACTTTTTGAAGAAAAAGAGCTGAGAGAAAAGGATGCAGCATTAAAGAGATACAAAATTGAATAAAAGACCCTAAAACCAAAATATAGGTTCAGTGTACATTTTCTTTCCTAGCCCAGAAGAGAGTCTGTTGTGATTCTGCAGCATAGAGCAGGAAGGAGGACACAAGCTCTACTGTTTTGCCCTGATGCACGCTGGTTGAGCAAATTTCACACACACACCAAGACCTTCACAGGGCAAGCCTCTGGCTCTTAGGGACAGTACAATGAGGTACAGAGGGTTTTCTTGGTTATGTACCAAGTCTCTACTAGAAATGTCATCATTACATACTGCAAACTTGTACTAATAAACATTTTTCAAAAAGGTTAGTCCTAAAAAGGTTGGTCCTAGTGAACTTCAAAGAATGCTAGTAAATGCAGCATGCTCAGGACATCTAAGTGCCAGTTCCAAGATTTTCCATCCTAATTATCACTTTAATTATTTTCTAAATGTACATATGGATTGCCAGCATATTCCATCAAGAAAATAAGTAGATAAACCACATTTATGCCCGGGGGGAGGGTATAGGATAGGGCATCTAAGGATCCTGAGCTGTAGCTCCTGCATCTCACCTTGCACATGCCAGCAGCCTTTTCTCCCAATGAACATGAAACCCTCTTTGCTGAAGACACCACCCTCCCTTTCCCCAGAGAAAGACCCAGCAGTCCCTAGCCTTGCTGAGCGTGGAGGTGCATCCACTCATCTGCTTGCCCCTGGGAAACTCAGGCCATCTGCGCAGTTCCAAGCATGAGGTTGTCCGGACTCTGCTTGTTTTTATAAAAGTATAAACCAGGCCTATTTCTGAAGTGCTCAAGTCAAGACTTTTGAGCTCCTCTGAGAGGAAAAAAAAAGCCTTCCCTGAGTGTATGTGGGAAAGTGCTGTTGGTGAAGCAAAGAACACTGTCCTTCACACACAAAGAAAATTCAACACGAGGCTACCCTGGCATACGTGAGGTACATATTTCAAGAGCACCCAAGGAAGAATCTGTAGGATAAGCCTTCGTCAATAGCCTGGAGACTAAGTAGTAAGAGCTCTGCCTTGAGATTCTCATGCAGGCTGAAGTTGGGTGGCTTGGTGAGCTAAGACCTCAAGTTGCTTTGAAACTACTGAGGAAGAGCTTAGCAGTATATTTTTATGTTTTAGAAAAACCTACGAACATGCACACCATTAAAACTCTATCCACATTCTCTCCCTTAAAATGAACTGTACCTGGTGTAAACTCTGTTGAGGACACTGCAACCCCATTATTTGATCTGAAATATTTTTCAGGTGTTCATTAAATATTTGACAGAAGAGAGAAGGCAGATTAAGAGGAAGACAGACAGCCAATATAAGCACTGAGGACAGCATAATGAATGAATACTGCATAAGAAGGCTCCTGGTCTTCCTGATACCTACTTTTGCCATTTGCTACATTCAAGCAAGTGATTTAATTTCTTTTAACAGTCCAAAGGTCATGATGATATTAACCAACAAAGGCTGAACCAGTGATGAGGTCATTTAATGAAAAAGCATTAAGGAGTGAGAGCCAGAACTCATCTCCAGGTCCCTCTCTACTATAACTTTCAGGTTAACATTGGGTGTATCACTTCATCCTCTTTAGCCCCATCTATAAAATGATATGTTTGGTTAGATGAGGCTTCCTATAACTTTTCTTTCCACTGCAATATTCTTCAGGATGCAATCATTATTTGGAGTACTTGCTAGTGTTGAACCATGATTTCTATGCCTGTCCCTATAATTCACTTACTTAAAGATGATAATTTTTGAGAAGTATTGCCCAAGTCCAAGAATTTTTTGTCACAGTTGTAAGACAGTAAGGTATAATACCTTATTAAAATATTATCAGTATTTTTACCATAATGCCAATTTTCCTTCAGATATCCCATTTATTAGGAATTACATGGTTCCTTTTATTCAGTGAAGGAGTGTTATATTTTGTTTTTTTTAAATGCAACATAACTGTCAACTTAGTTTTTTAATTTTTATTTTTTATTTTTTGGTGGAACTGAGGATTAAAAAAAAATTAAATTAAATTAAATTCAGGCCCTTGCACTTGCCAGAGAAGCGCTTATTCCATTGAGCCATTTGCCCTGCCCCGGATTGTTACACTTTGGAGAAATAGGGATACTTTGTGTTTTTGAGTAAATGACTGAGTCACATACATTTTGCAAAGCTTATAAGGTTATTAAGAAGCACAGTTTTGTTACATGGGCTCCACACCAGCAGCATTGGTATAAGTAAAAAATATGATTAATTTTGAATTACTTATAAGAAAAACAAAGTAAAATCCACCAGCAGCTATTGTGGCCCTCTGGTTATTGTCTGCGGATAGAAGGTAAAGGAAGGTCCAAAGAACTTCAGGCAAGGGTGGATGGGATAGACCAAGTCATGCTTGAATGAAAAAGTGCATTAAATATCCAACACACACACACACACACACACACACACACACACACACACACACACGGAGATCAGTATTTGGTGACTCACAGCACAGAGAACAGGGTAGGTTGTCAAAAGTAAGCAAACTACAAAGTGGCAGCCTTTCAGAAGTTTATTTCCATAACAGAAGAGCAAACTGAGGGCCAGCCTGATCGCTCAGTGGACTAAAGTGCCGGCTCATGCAGAGCACAGTGGCCGGGGTTGGATCCCTAGTATGTTGTGCCAGCCCGCTGAGCATGGTAGTGTGTGCCTGTAATCCCAGCATTTGGGAGGCTGCAAGCAGGAGAATCATTCCAAGTCCTATCTATGTAGTGAGACCCTGTAGATCCTGTACTAAATACAGGGGAAAAAGAGAAAGAGAGAGAGAAGAGCAAACAGAATGGGTTTTGTTCCTCAGTGACCTAAGTGGAGAAAAAAAAGAGGAGAGAAAGAAATTAAGAGATTCAGTAGACATAAAAAAAAACAAAGTGCAAACAGGTTTACCCTGTGCTTCAAAGATATCCTGCCATCATACCATCATCTGTTGAAAAAGTTGTAATTCGCAAACCAAAAGGAAAGCACATTCTTAAAATAGTATCACAACCCATGAAATGCTAAGGAGTAGGGAAAAATTTAAACTTCACATAAAATTTCTGTAGAAAGAAGATATGAAAATGGATGCAAAAACACTTCACCTAATATAATTCTTCATCAAATTAGCCATTTATGAAAATAAATATAAAACAACTAGGCCTTATCAACATTTAGAGATATACATACACAAAAACACACACATAAGTATGCACAGCTACAATCAAGACTCAGAAGTCTTCAAACTAAGAAATATACCCTCAAAATCTCCTTCCAGGGCTGGAGATGGAGCTCAGAGGTAAAGCATTTGCATAGGATTAGGGTATGCATATGCCAGGCCCTAGCTGGATCTCAGTCACTGTCTCTCTATCTCTTTCTCTTTCTCTCTCTCCCTCCTTCCCTCCCTCCCTCCCTCCCTCCCTCTCTCTCTCTGCTCTCTAGCTCTTTCTCACTCTTCCTCTCTCCCTCTCTCTCAACACGCTCAGAGAATATTAATAAGTGAAAAATAAATTATAAACTATAAAAAAGAAAATAGATTTAAATGAAAATTTAATAAGCAGCATGAAAGAATGAACAGAAAACAACTAAAAGAACAGAAATTAAAATTAAACAACAGGCAACAAAACAGACAGTAAAATAATTTGGAAAAGAAGAATAGAGTAAGAGTCTCTCTGCCCAGCTTTAGGATTTACTGCATTGCTACTACAACAAAAACTGTTAATGCTTACAGAGACCGAAATGAACAGATGAATAGATTAGAATACAGAACCCAAAAATAAAATCACAAATATTTCCAGCTTATTTTTTTAATAGATCAATGAAACATCAAATGTCAGCAAAGATCCAGGGAAACCAGATCATTCCTACAATACTGATAAGATTGTGAAATGATATTGCCACCTTGGACTACAGCTCTGCAGCTTCTTCAAAGCTTAAGTGTGTGTTTACAATATATAATCCTGGGCATTTATCCCAGAGAAATGAAAAGCAAATTCATACAAAAATGTGTACATGAATGTCTGTAGTCGCTTCCTCCTGCCACTTGTAGATTCTCTTTAATTGCTCCCTTTCCTTTAAAATTATTGGTAGCCAAAATTTACCATCACACTCATTTTTACATGTGTAATCAGTGGCATTATGTCCCTCCCAAGTTCATCATCAGAACACATCATCTTGCATAACTCAACCCCTATGCCCATTAAGCAACACCTGCCCCTTCCCTTCTCCCTGCAGCCCTGAATCATGACCTTATTTTCAATTGCAATGAATGTAACTATTTTAGCTATCTCGCATAGGTCCAACCATACATTATTTGTCTTTTTGTGACTGCTATTTCTCTTACACAATATCCTTGAGATTCATCCATGTTTCATCATGTGTTAGAATCTTCCTCCTTCTAAGGCTGGATAATATCCTTCTCTTTCTTCTTACTATATTTTGCTTGTCCATTCATTTGTTGGCAAATTCATTGATTGTTTCCACATTATCATAAACATGTGCACACAGATCTCTTCCATCTTTTGGGGTGTATAACCAAAAATGGAATTCATGGGTCTTAGGGTAATCCTATTTTCAAGTTTTGGAGGAATTGTTATGCTGCTTTCATAGTAGCTATATCGGTTTACATTCTTGTCAACACTAAACAAAGATACTACTTTCTTGGGACCTTTTCATTTGCTTGTGACCATGTGTGTTTATAGTAGTTACGCTGATGTGACCTGGTATTTCACTGTGGTTTTAATTGGCATTCATGTGATGATCCATGATCTTGAGCATCTTTTCATTTATTCACTGACCATTTGTACATCTTCTTTGAAAAAAAAGTATATTAAATCCTTTACCCATTTGTATGTCTGTTCATGTTGTTACAGCACATTTGTGCTTTCCTTTGGCTTTCCTATGCAAGCACCGTACCACTGAGCTCTGTCCTAGACCAGTTTTATAGTTAATAGCCTGAAACTAAACAAAACACAGATATCCGTCAAAAGGTAGTTGGTGAAACAAAATGTTACATACCCACATCATGGAGCACTGCTCAAAATGAAAGGAATGAAGTAGTGAAATATTTGACAATCTGGGTGAATCGCTAGAGAATTATGCTGAATTAGCTACTTTAATGGTGTAAGATTGCACTGTAGCTTTTATTTGCAATATGTGATGATTTGTAATCTTGAGAATTTTTCACGTATTCATCTAACATTTGTACATCTTTTTGAAAAAGAGGTTTATTAAGGTCCTTTACCCATTTGTATAGCCCTTCACTATTAAATTATGCTGATTTTTTTAAAAAGCCAATCCTAAAGGTTGGAGAATTTCATTTATATGATATTCTTTAAATTTTTTAAAAAAATATTTATTTAAGGAGCCAGGGAGACAGCTCAGTAGAATAAGTGCTTGCCTGTTAAGTGCAAGGGCCTGAGTTCAATCCCCAGTTCTGTAAAAAATATAATAAAATATTAATTTATTTATTTGGTACAGGGTCTCACTGTGCAACTTGAACTCATAGTGATCCTCCTGTCTCAACCTCCCCAGCATTCGGATTACAGTCGTGCGCCACCACGCCTAGGTTTGGTGGCTGGCATGGCATGTGATACTCAGGATCGAGCCTGGGTCCTTGTGCTCTCTAGGCAAGTGCTTAGACCACTGGACTATCTCCCTATCACTATATAACATTCTTGATGACAAAATAAAAGACTGGATAAGTCTTGCAAGAGGTTAAAGACAAGAGTAGCACAGGAGAAACATAGGAACAACTTTTTTTTTTTTTTTTTTTTTTTTTTTTTTTGTGTTTTGGTGGGACCAGGGATTGAACTCAGGCCCTCTGCTTGCCAGGCAAGCATTTACTCCACTGAGCCATCTCCCTAGCCCCAAGGGACAACTATTGAAGGGCTACTTGTGGGACATTTGTGGTGGGGAAGTTCTGTATTCTGATCATAGAAATGTAATATCATGGTTGTGATACTGTTCCCCAGTTTTATAAGATGTT
>PVKA01037309.1:0-21101 GCA_004027165.1 Ctenomys sociabilis | reverse complement strand
GGTATTTTAGGGAAAGTTTTACAGAGTGTTCAGGGTCTTACTACTAGATTGGACTCACAGTGATCCACCTGTTTACAGCCTCCCAAGAACTGCGATTACGGGTGTGTACCGCTATGCCCTGTCTCAATTGCTGTCTCAGTGTGTTTCAGTGTTGGGGCCGGCATGGTAGGCCCAAGGATCAAATCCTGGGCCCCTGGGCCTGCTTGCAGGTGCTTTAATCTGCTGAACTATTTGGCTGGCCCTCACCAAGCATTTTAAAAGAAGTCCATTCACAAAAAGAAACTGTTACCTTTATCACAATTGACGCCATAGAATCCAGGTGGGCAAATGCAGAAACCAGGAGTAACACAAAGCCCGCCATTCATGCATCGTGGTGTGCAGAGGGCTTGAAGGAGAGAAAAATGATTAAGACCAAGCCAAATTTTGGACCAGGGCCATTTTGAAAAGATAATAATGCATCACTTTCAAGTTCTGTAGTTGACTCTAAAATGCTCCCTCTTCACAAGTCTGCTATATTAAAAATTGTTTCTGTGGTAGTGATCAGACTATTTTTCAGTTTCTCAGCCAGTTCCTTAGACAATAATTTTGAATTTGTTCCACCTTGAATGCCTGATTAAAAAATTTCTCATACTCATCTTGACTAAGATGCAGTCATTCTAAAACTAAGTATTTCTGCTCTGTCCCATTTCCTTGATCTTCCACTTCCAAGGCAAATGAAAATTAGAAAAACAGGAAAAATTCTTATTTCACAAAAATAGTTTATTTACTCTGGTCTAATAAATGCTTGGTATTTATGCATCTTATGATTAATAATACTCATTTTCTTTATCTCTTTTTTTACATAATTTTCTTTATAACAATTTCTCTAAAATGGATGTATATACTGCATGCCTGTTTTTCATCCTTTTACTCTGCTAATAACTTGTGAATTGAACTACCTTTAGCTGGGATAATTTCAAATCAGTGGTGATTACCTTTAAAAAATCAACTTTAGTGGAGGAAAAAAAAAGAGCTCCCACAAGATTATGAAAAGTGCCGGGCGTGGTGGCACATGCCTGTAATCCCAGCACTCGGGAGGCTGAGGCAGGAGGATTGTTGTGAGTTCGAGACCAGCCTGAGCTACAAAGTGAGCTTAAAGCCAGCCTGAACTGCATAGTGAGACCCTGTCTCAAAAAAAAAGACAAAAAAAAAAAAAAAAGATTATGAAAAGTATAATGTACCTAATACTGTGTGTGTGTGTGTGTGTGTGTGTGTGTGTGTGTGTCTGTCTGTCTGTCTGTCTGTGTGTGTGTGATGGCCACAAAGCATATTGACACAGTGCCAACCTCTCTGCCCTTGTCTCCATATACTGGATTGAACAGAAAACCACTCCAAGAAAAAATACTTCCCAACAGCTCTTCTGTGGCTTTCTAAAATTTTACCAGTCTTTATAATGTGACCAGAAAAATAATGTCAGGGAATGTGTTAGGCTCCTGGTGCCATCCTGTTTATTGGGAAGCAAGCAAGGGCCACAGGCTCTCTCTCGTCTTCTTACCTTTCTCACAGTGAGGCCCATAGAATCCATCTGGACACTCACAGACTCTTCTTTCATTGCAGAAGCCCCCATTCCGGCAGCCTCCCGGACACTCAGCTGCACCAAAGTGAAAACAAAGCTTATCTGCAGTTCTTTAAGATCATACTGGGTGAATCATGGCCAGTGGCAGATGTCAGTGGTCATTTTTATTCCAGTGAACCAATTATTTTAGTTGATTGTGTACCCACATGCTCCCTCATTCTCTTCAAAGTGCTTAGATTTCAGTAACCTTTAAGTAAGGCTTCTGCTTCCAACAGTAAGGAGCTTATAGAAGAAGGTACAGCAAGTTTTATTTGGCCTTCATCTCTACCTGTCAGTCTATCGCACTGCCTTAAATTCACACTGTAGAAGAATGAATGGCATAATCCTCCACTTTTCCCTTCACAGAGTGGAGTGATGTTTTGTGGCATCCTGACAGCCCTGGCAGGAGCTTCAATTCCATGTGGGAAGGCTTGCACGGGGACAAGAAGCAGCCAGGCCTTCCTGCTTATGAGGCAGCTGGGCACAGCAGTGAGGTGCTGAGCAAGGCCTTTATTTGGCAAGGATCACTAGTGTGGCAGAGACAGCCTGTCCTTTGTAGGTGTGAGTAGTACTGCGCTTTCCACAGGCACATAGTAGTGTTGCTTTTGACAAGTGGAAAGTGACACTGATGATTGGCACTTGCAGTCATCAACTAGAATAAGAGAAGAAGGGAAATTTATGACCACAGAAGGGATATCTCAGAGGATTTCCAGATACTGTGTAAAAAAACGAGAACATAGGGTGTTTTGAAGCGGTGTTAGAGTTACTAAAATTGTAAACAGGGTCAAGGCCACAGAAAGTCAGTTGTAGTGCTCTAACTGGACCCCAGGTTTACTATTCCCTTCTACTAGTATAATTTTCAAAATCTGTAAGAGGCACATCCTGCCCAGAAGCTGCCCTGGCTTTCCCTTGAGCCCCTACCAATGCTTACCTTGCTGACAGGTTTTGAAGAAGATAGCATTCTGAGGGGTCTGCAGGATGGTGTTGCCTTCAGAATTCATCACAATAACATTCACTTCAAATGCTGCCACCCCGTCTTGCTTTCCAAGACATGGAAAACCAACTTGAACAACTAAAAGAAAAAGAGTAATAGGCATTCAAAGGCCACTTTTGCTAAAAAGCCCAGACTCCTCACTTGGACTTGCAGGTGCTTGGGGTGCAGCTAAAAGTAGGATACAAGCTTGGCATCTTTTCCTTCAATTTTGTGCTTCTCTCCTTTGCTACTTTACATTTTTACTCAGACTCCAGCTGAATTCTGTATGTAGACATGTGAATCATCTAGGAAGGGTCTGTCTCAAAACTTGTAATATAAGATTGATTAGTCCTAAATTTACCTAAGCACTCGCTCCTCTTCCTTAAGACTAAAGACACTGAAAGTTACTAAAATACTTGTAAGTTTCCAGGGAACGTGAGTCTTGGAGGCAGTCCTATCTGAGTAGGGGAGATCATCCCATGACTACCCCATGGAGCACATCATTTCATGTTGGAGACCGAGCTGCCCTACCTCTAAGAGTGACAGCAACCTCCCCTGAAGTATCAGATCTGATATGATACTAGCCACACCACACTTTGACCAAGATTACTTAACTATGTACCACACACACTTTCATTCTGTTCCTGTATAATTCTGGGGTTCACATCAGTATCCTTAAAGATGGGGCATAGGATGCTATTCCTCTGCTTCCTAGTGTGGCCACACAGAACAAATTCTTCTCTTGCTTCATCCTCACTCTTGGCTCTCAGACTTGGACTTGTGAGGCAGAAAGTAGCAGAACCTGGTCTGTTGGGCCCTCCTTCCTCAAGTGAGATCCCAATAAGGCCTCTTGACTAGGATTCTGGGAACAAGAGGAAGTAGGGGGAAACCATTTACCCAGAAATTGTGGAAAGAGAGATAAGGAACAAAGCAGAAATGCCCACACACGGTGACTTTCTTGTGTCTCCATTGAGTAGTCACTATAGTTTCCTCATCTGGATGTTCTCTATAAGACTTGTGCACCACGCTAGGTACATAAGAATGAACAATCTTTATTAATCTACCTTGCACTAACAATATTTTTTAATAGTCTGGTTTGTATTATCTTGTAAGGAGCCAAAGATCTCCGAAACTTAAGGTTGCAAAAACAACCACAAATTTATTAGTGAGGGGAAGGAATTTTGTGGGCACCTTCACTATCCCAAAAGAACAAGAAATCAATATTCCATAATCCTTTAAAGAAGCCCTCAGAGAAATACTCCACTTTATTGTGTCTGAAAGTGAGACTCCACTTGAAAAAGAAGTTTTGCATTTGAAAACCTTATCGAAGCGTTTACATATACATCATGGTTAAGTCAAATTGTGTTAACTGCAAAAGAGTACAATAGTCTTTTACTTTGTTTTTTGTATTTTAGGACAGGGTCTATAGGGTCTCACTGTGTAAATCAGACTCATAGTGATCCTCTTGTTTACAGCCTCCCAAGTGCTGGGACTACAGGTGCGTGCCACCACGCCCAGTCTCAGTCACCATCTTGGTGCACCCCGGGGGCAGGGCTGGCATGGCAGGCCCAGGGAGCAAACTCCTGGTCCCTGGATCTGCCTAAGCAGGTGCTTTAGTCTGCTGAGCTATTTGGCTGGCCCTGTCTTTTAAGTTTTTTTTTTTTTTTCCATTTATTTTTATTTTATTAAAATACAAATGTCAATCAGACAGTTTCAAGACACCTTAACCATACAGAGTCGATGAATTAATACATTGCAAACTGTTTTCATAACGCTGTCTTTTAAGTTTTTGAATAGAGAAACTGCAAGCAATTTTGGTAGCACCTTCATCTTCTTTTCTTTCTTTTTTAAATGTATTTAGTAGAGGGTCTCACTGCGCAGCTTGGACTTGTTATCCTCCTGTTTTCAGTCTCCCCAGTGCTGGGATTACAGGCATGCATCACCATGCCTGGTCTCGGTGGCTGGCTTAGTGTGCCTGGGAGTGGGGCTGGCACACCGTGTGGTCCTGGGATCAAGCCCTGGTCCCCGCACTTGCCTAAGCAGGTGCTTAGTCCACTGAACTATATCATCATCCCCACCTTCTTAAATAAAGCAATATAAATGATATGACTGCAAATTATGTTAATGGTCTAAAATTCCACCCATTGGGCTGAGGAGATGGCTCAGTGGAATAAGTGCTTCCCTGGCAAGTGCAAGGGCCTGAGTTCAATCCCCAGTTCCGCCAAAAAGAATTAATAAATAAAATTTCACCCATTTATTATTATTAATAAAAACTATTTCCCTTCTTTCTTCATCTTCTTTGTTTGTTTTTATGCTGGAGATTGAACCCAGGCATTTGCACTGAACTACATCTTCAACTCTTTCTTTTAGTTTTGAAACAAATTTTCACTGAAGCCCTAAATCGTTCGAGGCTAGGCTCAAATTTGCCATTGCCCCGTGTCAGCCTTTCAGAGTGCTAGGATTACATCCCTGTGCCACCATGCTCATTTCTTTTTTCATTTCTTAAAGCTCTAATGAATTCCAGATTTAAAGTTTTGCTTTTCGTGAGCTGGACAAGGTGGTGCATGCATATAATCTAAGCATTCTGGGAAGCTGAGGCAGGGTAGCAAGTTTGATCCTGGGCAATTGTGAAACTGCATGGAACCCTGTTTCAGAATTTAAAAAAATGAAAGAAAACCTGAGGACTCAGTAGCTAAGTGTGAAGGCCCTGGGTTCAAAACCCAGTCACACACACACACACACACACACACACACACACACACACACACACACACCCCACTTATTTATATAAAGTAATTACAAATGAGCACATGAAAATTAAAGACATTAAAAATTATGTCCATCTGTGGAGAAAAGTTCTACCTACACATATCTATCTCTTTTGTAACAGGAGCCATATAAGCATAGTTATGATCTGAACAGTGGCCCATACTAATTGGAAAAAAACAAGGCAATAAAGTTCAGAAGCAAGTTCATGCCTAGCTTATGAGTTTTAATGCAGGAAGTAATGAACTGTAAAAATTACAGTAATGAAAACTGCCCATCTTTCACTTTTAAAACATGAAATAGAAATTCTTTACTCTTGTGCAAACTCTGCTTGTCTTCTCTTTTGCTTCCATAAATCTTATTCCTAAGACTGGTTAGGTAATAAAAATATAAGTATCTTTTAAAGGATTTCGAATAATTTTGTTTTAAGGCAGAACAAAATCTGCCTTTATTTAGCCTAATCCCCATTTGCTGTCCTTCATGAACGACTTGCTTGTCTAGGCTGGGCGTCACATGGTTTTCCAGCCACGCGTGGATTGCGTACTCAGCTGCCTGAAGTTCACTTTCTTCTCTTTTCTGTCCAGTGTCCTCTCACTCCACCTCCAAGGCCCAGATTAAACTGCACTCACTGTCCATGACCTTTCTGCAACTCCTTCTGCCTAAATCATTTCACACATGTATTTTACAAAGTCTCCTCATAGGGTTTCATTGTAGTATACTGATTTCATTATGGTCTATGTCTTTGCTAAGGATAAAATTACATAGGCAAAATGCCCACATTTAATTTTTCTTTTTTAAATAATCTCAGCACCTATCATATTATTTGCAGAAATTAGGCATTGAGGGACATAATATATGTCATGGAGACACACTGATGTGTCTTTAAACTTTCAAGTACACCCATGGGCACATAAATATATTACTTACATCTCACAATTTCCCATAAAAATTCATAATAAACATGGTAGATACAGAGAATAAATATTAACAATATGTATCTGGAAAGACATATACATAAGGAAGAAAGACAGCAAAGGCAAAGAAAACAGAGATAATGTACCTGGAAAGAATAACAGAAATGCAAATTCATGTTGTGCTTTGAAACAAAAGCTCATGGATAGAGGGCCACTTTTACTAAAGCTAAATGAAGCTGGGCCTGTTGTAAATTCCAAGGAAGGCTAAGTTGGATATTCTAAGCTGAAATGAATTAAAACAATTTAGGAAAACTAAGCAGATGAAACTTAACTCACATGGCATTCAAGTACACACTGGTGTGCAGTTGAATTCATATAAACTAATTCTCATCCAGAAGTAAAGGCAAACTTACTCTAATTGAATGAATATCTCTGCTACTCCATGATGGGCATGGTGTACACGTTGCCCAGCCTCCAGCTAATTGAGCCACCACTTTACAACAAAGGCAGAGATTAGAAGGGGAGATAAGGGCTCAACCTCCACACACGGGATTCTACATTAAGTGATGGAAATTGTCCAACATAAATGTCCATTGGTGCTTCAAGCTCCCCTGGCAGAAATTCATTCTTTCAGCAAATACTGATTGTGTACTCTGGGTTTTATATTCTGTAAAGAAGTGGGGCCACTAACATTATTGACTATTTAAAAATTTCTAGACATTGGGCTCCTGAGATCCTTACTTGAGAAATACCACTGTGCTGTGGATTTCATTCTCGACAGAGACAGTGTTCAAAGAGGCCAAGCCTTGCTTTATGGAAACTGTTTTTTGTTATACAACTCAGTAATTTTACTGAACCACCCTGCAGTTTGTATTTCCTGTTTTTGTTCTTTTCAGATGCCAGGAGGCAGGCATTTCATAATTGTTCAAGATCAAGAGTTTTCCTTTTTCACTCAGTGTTCAGGCATATAGGAGTCTGTGAGATAAAAGAACAGTTTAGAAGCTTGGGGGTATAAAATAGACCAGAAGAATAATGAATGCTACCTGGATGCTTAAAAGCAAAGACACACTGATTTGGTTACTTTTTAATCATTCAAGGTAACTTTGCTTCGTCTACTGTTGATTGAACTAATGAGACTAATGAACCTCTGCCTCCTGATGCCCCCAAAGTCTCATAAACTTGCACCTGCATTCTGTAAACAAATCCAACATCTGTTTCCAAAACAGTACATGCACCCAGGCATATCACTACATCACAGAAAAAACTTGTTCTTGTTTTAATCTCTTGTTGCTCCAACTGCCAGCCACATTGCCCTCTAAATTATATTATTTTTAAAAATTCTACATTATTGAAGATTGGATGTTTTATATACACATGATCTGTGGTGTGTGTTCTCACATCATGTTTAATGCTCTGTGTGTTATCGTCTTAAGAGCCAGAGATTCAATAAGATTTTTTTCTCACTAGGCACAAAAGTTGGATAAAGCAGGGAAATTGTCAGATGTAAGTATTGTATTAGCATTCCAAAGAGGCTAGACTTACTAGAAGCCCAACAGTTGTAACTGCAGTGAACTTAGTTAATGCATTTTAATGGAATGTGGCAAACTTCTATCGTTTTCATAGTCAGAGAAGACAAATTAAAATATAAATTGGAAATTGAGAGATGTGTTTTTAGTTTTTTCTGGATCCTTCTAAAACAAGAGCAAAAAATATGAATAAAACAGTATCAAAAACTCCGACTACCAAGGAATACCATGCAACATGCAAGAGACAGACTACTAGTCATTATTCCAAGAACCTTAGGATTGGAATATCTTGCCTCCATGATATGCTAAAGCCCAGCCATGCCTGCTGAATGATACCAGGATATTCATGGTTAAGAAGTTCATGTCCTTTGACTACAAATCTCAAGAAATAAATACTCAAAACTCAGTCCTTCATTCTTTAACCCAGAACTTTTATCCCTCTAGATGGGGGTAAATCCTCTGAGAGGGCTGTTGGTCACTACAGCACTGTGAGGATCGAAAAGAACTAGGTCTTTAGAAGACTGGAATGACAGTATTACACAGTGCTATCTTCAGCGCAGTAAAGATACCTTAGTTCACAGGTATCAGCATATATAGTTAGTCAGAGTGAGAATCCTACTAATTAACTGCTAGTTTCAAAAATCTGCTGAAGATTCTCAGGGTCATTGCCTTAGCCATCATCCATATGGCTGGCACTGATGAAAGATCTACAAACTGCAGTACAGGATTTCAGGGTAAATCTTGAGGGGACTTGACTGACCTTGTCAGATATAAAAGTTACATTTCTTGTTATAAAGGTCTTGCTTTATCTTGGTCTTAACCATCCAGCAGAAAAGTATAAAAACGAGGTATAAAAAGTAAAGCCATATTAATATGCTGAGCTGTAAAAGACTGAAGTCCACAACTTCTGACATTGTCAGTCTAACAGAAAACACACTGCTATTATGGACTACTGGACTATATTGGATTGTTTTGCTGAATTCACATACCTACAATATTTAAATGGCAATGGAATACCCTTCTCTGAGAAAACTAAACAAAAAAGGGGATAAAATGTAGGACCATTTTGTATCTGTATATACAAAATAGTTAGGATAGACAGCTACTTTCTCTTAATTCAATGAGAAGAAAGATTTGTACTAATAGTGTTTGAACAGGATATCATGTCTGCCTCTTGTACTATGAATAACCACTAAGAAGACAATATGCAATGTACTAATTATTGAAACTGTCTTGCTAATCAGTTTTGAAACTGTCTCATTGCTATTTGTTTCTCAATAAAATTAATTTAAAAAAGGAAATTAAAAGAACCAGATCTGTATTCCTCCTGTTGTCTCTCCCAAGGGCACTAACAATAGGAAACTGCTCACTTGGTCTTGCAAGTCTGGAATGCAGCAATGTGCTCACAGCAAGTGGCAGATCACTGCGACCTGGAAGCGTTCTATAGATTTCGATTAGCTCCTAAAGGGACTTTCACTTGACAGCTGACAAAGTTGCTCCAATGTTCCTCTACACAAGTAAGATTAAACATTTTAAAACAAATGGGTTTGCTATGAATTACTTTAAAACCCTAAAATCTACAATTATCCTAGTACTCAAACAAAGTTGTAAACAACTACATGTAGAAGAACTTACTGTGAAGTAAGGGGCATGCCATGAATTCGCACAATCTTTTACACTGGAAAAGCAGATGAGCCAGAAAAATAACTTGGGTGAGAGCCCTGCTTTATACTATTGCCAAAATAAATTTTTATAAAATACTAAAAGCATATGTAAGTTATCACTTAACTGTTCTCTGGAATAGGAATTAATTTCTAAACATAAAAGGAATGAGGGAAAACTTGCAAAGCAAAAGACAGGCTTGACAACATGGAATTTTATCCTACTTCTAAAATGTAAGATAAAGTACAAATGATTTTTTTAAATGCAGTACTTTGCACATAACAAACTTTGCAAGCTGATAAAAAATTATTATCCCAATTAAAAATAAGCATAGAAACATATCTTACATTGACTAAAAGCTTCCAAAAGTTTCTAAAAATGTAATAAGAATTTCAAAAAATCAAATTAAAAGAACACTGTGAAAAGTCATTTTTTCACTTTTTAAACCAGCAAAGAGGTTGCATAACTAACAACCTATTTACATAAGATTACAGTAAGCCAGGCACTCTCTCATAATGCTAGCCAGCATACAAGTGAGTACAAACTTTATAGAAAGTGAGAATGATATTTTGGCTTTTTCTTAAAAAAAACTAATCATGCATAACCTCTTATGCAATCATTCCACCTCCAAATTTTTTAAAATGATGAGATAAGCACCAGAATTTTCTATACACATTAACCTAACAATTATTCTGAATGCTTGCTCCTTCACAAGTAGGGTCCCTGGCCTCGCAGAATCTGCCATCTATCAGTCTTAAGAGACTATTTATTGTGATGGTTGCATGCAAACTCTAAAAACAATCTGAGATGAAATACACTTCCCAGAGGAAAAAATATAAATGATGAGTAGATAAATGAAAAAAGAAATGTTCAGCATCATTGGTCATTTGAGAAATACAAATTAAAACAACACTGAGATTCCATCTCTACCCAGAAAGAATGGCTAATACAAAGAAGTCCAGCCAATAACAAATACTGGCGAGGCTGTGGAGAAAGAGGAACTCTTCTGCATTGTTGGTGGGAGTGTAGACTGGTACAACCACTATGGAAATCAGCATGGAGATTGCTTCAAAGGCTAGGGTTGGAGCTCCCCCTAAAGCCAGCTATTGTTTCCTGGGTATTTTTTCCAGAAGAACTGAAAACCTCACACCACAGCGATATATGTGCACCCATGTTTATAGCAGTGCAGTTTATCATAGCTAAACCCTGGAAACAACCCAGATGCCCATCAGCTGAAGAATGGATAAGGAAGATGTGGTATTTTACACAGTGGAGTGTTATCCAGTTATGAAACAGGACAAACTTGAGTCTTTTGTCAGTAAATGGATGTACCTAGAGAACATACTCTTAAGTTAAATAAATCAGACCTGCATATGCAAACATCATATTATCTCCTTAATGTGAAAATCTCAAAGACAAAAATGGAATCTGAAAGGACAATAGATACTGGAAAAAGGAAATGAACTAATTCAAAAAGAGTCACTGAGTCGAGGAGAAGGACAGGAGAGGGAGTGGGGGAAAGAGATATATCTATGTATGTAAGCAGGAGGCTTGGACAGCTGTGCTGTGCATTTCTGCTGGTCTATGGAAAGAAATAGGTAATGCTTTAATCTCCTTTTTTCAATTGCTTGTACTTTTTTTCTTCTAAATTTCTCATATATTTCTTTCTTCTTCCAATTTTACATGCCTATTTCTGGTGATATGAATAACTATTTAGAAGACAATACAATATTACAACAAATTGTGAAATTCATATTACATTTTTAAGTGACAATCTGTATCGCTTTAAAATTTTTCTGTTTTAGTTCTAACTTGTACTCTCTTTAAAAAGTAAAAATTTAAAAATAAAAACAGAAACAATCTCATGAACAAACAAGAAGTGAATGTGTAAACAAATTATGACTTATCCATAAAATATGATATTATATGGGCCAGGATATATCTCCTGCTTGGCAAGTGGGAGGTCACGAGTATGTTTCACGGTACCAAAAAAATGTACTAGGCATGTTCATGCTCTATAAAACCATTTAAAAATAATTTTTGGAAAAATCTATGAACAATACAGACAAATGCTTATGTTAAAAAGGCAAAGTTATGTAGTTAGCATTACTATAATGATATAAAATATATAGTAATTAAAGAAGACTAGAAGGAAATATCTGAGCATGTTCATACAAGGGTCTCTGTCTTTCAAAAAAATTAGAAATCTTGGACTGTCATCTCTATCTCACTGATTATTACTAATATTTGACTTTAGGTAAGTCAGTTTTAAGCCTTGGAAATTTTCACTTTTTAGTTCATAAAATGGTGCTGCATTTCGATTCCAAAGTGCTCTGCTCAGATGATCCATTAATAGAAAAGCAAAGTTGGAAATGAACATCACTGGTGTTTTCTCAGAAGAGAGGAATGATTAGGAAAAAAAAAAGAAGAAGATTAGATCTGAAGGGTTGAATTTTTGTCTCCACATTTTGATGTCTCTTTTTTCCTTCAAGTTCCTACCAATACTATGCTACTTTGGAGCAGTTTTTCTTAACTTATCCCCCTTGCTCCCACTTACTTTGGCTTTGTGTATGTGGGGTTTTTTTTTAGTGCTACTGACTGAATCCTGGGCCTTGCCCACCAATCATTTACTTCGAATCATTGCCACATTTATGAGCACTATATGAATCCACACTTACTGGCTGTATATATCTCACAAATATTTTTAGTTTTGGTTGTTACCTTCTTCTTTTGAAATCTGAAATCAACTATGAAGACACCATGGGGTGGAGCTATTCTGAGCTTTTACAAAATTATGAAAACTATCATCTCTTTATCTTAATCCTTTGTGTGAAAGATAACTGAGTTCCCCTAAGCTCAACAGACCTCTCTAGACAAACAACTCATAACTGCACTGATGGGTGACTTCTGGATCTTCAACGTTTTATTCCTCACCATTACATCTTAATTGTCAACTTTTCTCCAAGGCCAAGACCACCCACCTGAGGCCTTGTGGGGTACGGATCCCAGCAGAGGGACGTTGACAGTTGGATCTGCCATAATGCCTTTATCCAAGGAACGCAAGGCCAGGAATTCATAGAAGTATTCTGCCTACAACAAAAGGCATTGACATTAGCACCATGGAAAACACGCAGAGGGAACAGACACTGTGCAGCAGTCTTTGGGTGCAATGGTGATTATTTTTCCTACGGAAACTCTTCAGCCTCTGACATGTAAGATTCTACATAGGCTTAACTTTCTATGTTTTGTAGCTACAGAATTATGCCCTGTTTGGGAGAGAAATTGTTCCTTTGTAGCAGTAAAAACATATTCCAAAATATCCACAATTGGTGGTCTTTTAACTTAACAATACTATTTAGTTGTCTGTCGAAAGGATTATGAAAAAAGTGTTCTTAGGGAAATAAATGATGCCAAAACAATTTGATCACCCTTCTGAAATGAAAATCCATTTCAGCTTCTTGGATCATTTTTTAATTCTTTTCAAATCTGAAAGGAACCTTTTGATCAGAATTTGTAGGGCTGTAATAAATATGGCCAAAACTAAATGATCTTGCTGTCAATATTTGTTTATTCAGTCACATTCCTTCTGAAAGGGTTATATATTTAAGATCTTAATTTAATTATAGAGAGAATATACTAAAAATGAAAAGTGCTGTATGACAAATCTTAAACTTTATGATATAAACATTTTATTTTTCCATTAAATGAATAATTAAGAAAAAGATCCTTGTTACTCAAATGGTCATGAATGTATAATCTCACTACAGAGCTTTCGTGTTTAACTCTCAAACCTTTTATTCAGAGTGTTTGTTCTAGAAGTAATATGTTCTTGCTTAGGAATAAAAGATATAAGGACACAAATACTAATATGAGGGTTGCAAAAGTTAGGAGGTTCTGTATATTATCTGTAGCTACAACCAGAATTTACATAGCTGAGAATATTAATTACATGAACATAAGCTAGAAGGAAGTTGAAAAGGATAAAACTTTTCCTATATGTAGAAGAAAATTTATTTTCCAAGATGGAAAATGGTAGACATTTAAATAACTTTGTTTTATAACATAATATCAAAAATATCAGGCATCAGGGCTAGGGACACAGCACAGTGACACAGTGCCTACCTGGTAAGTGTGAGGTCTTGAGTGCAATTCTCAGTTTTAAAAAAATAAGTATTAGGTATTTAGGACTTCATAGGAAGTCAACAATGCAAAGTTATAACCTCAGCAATCATAGGGATACTGTCTATATGCTATGTGAGTTGAAAAATATTTCCTGGTCACACTAAGCCAAAAGGATCATCTTTATCGGCCCCATCCTCACTGGGATCCTTCTGAGTTATGGCAGTCGTTCTAGAGGACCACTGTGAGTAGTTCCCTAGGTGAGTGACAGAGTATAAAGGACTAACTTTTTAAATTCATCCACTAGAAAGTCTCTAAGAATAAAGGGTCATAAGACAGATGGTTTCTACCATATTGAAGAGCAGGCAAAGATCTGAAACACCTACTGTAGTGTGTGTGTGTGTGTGTGTGTGTGTTATCCAGAAATTGAACTCACGACCTCATGCCACCCAGACAGGAACTGTGCTGCACTGAGCTGTATTCCTGGCCCAAAAGGCAAAGATCTGAAAGATGTCTGATGAAAGGAATGTTGCCAGAAAAGGTAACTCAATTTGGAATGAATTCCTTTGAAAGAGGATGAATGGCATTTCTGTCTCTGCAGGAAAACCAATGGGTGTATTAGAAATAGACTGGATTTCAGGCTGCCAGGTGTTTCAAAGGACTCCTACCAGCTGCATTTCCCTCTGTACTCTATTAGATATCTGGCTGTTAATGTTTTCTACTAAAACATATTTTAGTTGGGACTATGAAGCCCTTAATGCTGTGTGTCATTTTAATTAATTATATTTGATTATTTATAGTATAAAGCATTATGATAATAACAAGCAACAATAACATAACAAACACTGGTGTGGTGTGCTTACCACGTCCCCGCGCTTATTTTAAACATTTTATTAACATTTAGTGATAGTGAAGAACTGAGTAGACAGTACGCAAGAAACCTTGAATATCATGCAATAAGTTACCATTTGCTAGCCCAGAAGTGTAACTTCAGGGCTTAAGTTTAACAATCAGATTATAAATTAAATATATCTTTATATAGGTGATATATTTTAAAATCAATTTATAAAAATTAAGATGAACTTAATAAGATTTTTACTTGTACTAATAAGAGTAAAAGAGCAAAACAATTATTGTAATTATTTCAACTTTCCTGTATGCAATTCTAAGACTTTTATAATGAAACTAATACATTTACTCAAAAACAGGCACAATTAAAGATGATACCAACAATAAAATGAAAATGATAATCCCAGTCACCCACCTCCAAAGAACCCCTGCTTTTAGTTCTGTGCGGCTAATGCCAGGCACTGGCCTATCTGCATAATTCTGAGTGTAGAAGAAAGCTCTTCCTTGCACTTCTAATCACGCTCAAGCAAAATTTCACTTAAATTTCTTGTATTTTGAAAGTGAAAAATAACAACCACTACTAAAGTAGCTTCTGAATGTCTTTCAGAAAGACTTAATCATGTTCAATGGCTATGGAACTGAACAAATTTCATTTAGAGCCCAGAAGCATAACTTTAAGAAAACTTCAGATCTCTGTATGGTTACATAAAGTAGCTAGGAAGGCATGCAATCTTTTGCATTAAGTATCAGAAAATTTATAGTCCGTTGTTGGCATGATTCCTAAACAAGCTGCTCTTAAATTTAATGTATTTCTCTGGACAGATGATACTCTGACCTTATCAGTAGCAAATGTGACACTATAGATTTTAGTCTGACCCTTTCATTTCTTAAAAAAAAAAAATAGACATCAGTCTTCTTCTATTGTACTCTAAGACTGTATTTCTTCTTCTAGATAAGAAGTGGTCAAAACACTCTCCTCTGTGGACATTATGACACAAATATTATCATTATTATACTATACAAATATATTATCATTATCATAGCATAGAGAGTAAATGTAGCCTTCATTAAACTGCAGGGCTTAAGTTTAAAAGTCATAAAAATGACTAAAGAAATGAATGATAGATTTATGCTATATTCTAACTTTTAGGCACAGCTTTCCATTTTTATTATGATATAGTAACTATTCCTAGATCCTTTTTTTTCCCATTAGAAACATTTATTTGGAAGCAAATAAAACCTAAATTCTGTGCCAAAAAGAACAGGGAAGTAGTTTTGAAGTTTGGGAACAAGTTTCACAAATTGCAGATTTATTACTTAAGATAAAAGGAACTCAGAGCATGAACCATAATAGAGACACTATATTGGAGAGTTGTAGCCTCTATTAGGAAAAGGCACATTTTGTTTTATTAAATGACATTAGTGGAAACCCAGGTAAAGGCAAGTAGGGTGATTATTTGGGGAGTGCATGAAAAGATCGCTTTGTATTCAAGCAAAGAATGAGTCTATTCAGGAGAATAATTCACTTCTAAATTAAGTTGCTGAAAAATTTTGTTGGCTGGATTGCCATGCAGTAAATTTTCTTTTCACTGAGAAGTATAAAAGACACCCAAATATTATCAAGAAAAGAGTGCTGGAGGCCATTCATCTTGCTTCCAATGGACTTGGCTGAAATTAGGATTGTTCCTTCCAGAATAGATGAACACATCATTTGAAGAGCAAAATGGGACAACCCAAAAAGCTTTCGCTCTGGCATTCTTCTTGGGGTAGACATGCAGAAAGGAAGCAGAGAATTGCATTAGCCATCGGAGGGATGGGGGAATGGAGGGCATCCAGGATTTCTTTTCAACCTTTGAAGTTCTGGGTTGATGGTGTATACTTAATATAATAAGCAAATAACTGCAGGAAATTCTGAGCTAAGAAGCAGTCTTTCATAAAGCTGTGGTTCTCAAACCTCTCTTAGCTTCCTATATCATGTTGTTGACTGAAACTTTCACGGGAGAACACAAAAACAGTAAAGGCAACACCTTTGTTCCAAAGAAAGTCTCAGGCATTTGTAGACACAACACATGACAGACAGAGGTTTTGAAAACTTAAGTGATCTTTGTTTAATGTTTGTTACATCCCAGTCACTGTTCATTTAATTCACAAAACAGTCCGTGTAGCTTACAAGTAGATTCAGATTAGTAGGGCACTGGGTATGAGAAGTAGCAAAGGGAGTTATTATAAAATAACTCTGACGCTGTAGGTGGAGGGCAAGAAGAAATCTAAAATAAATGAGAAAAGAGACTAGTGCAACGTCAAAGCCCCAAACAAAATGAGTAAGCATGCCTGATGCTTAAAATAACCTGACACCTGAATGTCTAGTCCAAAAATTGATAGCTCTCACATTTTCCTCAGCATTCTTACTCCTCACTACGCAATTTTATCCTTCAAACTCAGAACTCTTTAACTTTCGATTGTGTGACATGCTTCTGATTTTCATTCTTCTTTATGGTTTTCCTGTATTTCCTCATTAACTCTCTTCCTTTTGGCTCAGGATCACACAAAATCACTGTACTGTAGTCATCAGTGAGGTACAGCTATACCTATATTCCAGGGATTGATTTCATTCTGCTGACCTTTGTGACTCCTCAGCCCTTGGTGCCTCTCTCTACATTCTATCACAAAACTCTTACATACTTAAAGATTATCCTTGGAGAGAATGCTGCTTGCTATGGTGTAATGAGTACCCCAAAGGGCCATGTACTAAAGGCTTGGTGCCAGAGTGATGCTATTATGAATAATAGAACATGTGGGAGGTTGGGCCTTGTCCTCAGAGCTCCTTAAGTCCTCAGAGGGGATTGTGGGACCCTGATGTCTCTTCCTGTCTTACTGTATCTGTTGTCTGTCTCAACATCTGAGCAATCAGTCTAACACATACTCCTACCATGATGTGCTCCTCTCTCCAGAGACCCAATCCAAATTGTGAGCTAATGAAACCCTTTTGCTTATAAATTGGTTGCCTCAGGTATTTCACTGTAATAATGTAAAGCTGCCTAATACAACACTCAACATAAACTGTTTACACTTTTCTTCCACAGTGCTGACTCTTCTTATTCTCTGCTGTCTTCCTGAAGCCTAGTTCATTATCTTCCAAGGGCAGAGGATTTCTTTATATCTGTCAATAAGTACTATTATTTTTCTTACAACAAAAGTACTGAACTTCAGAGTCATTGTTTTTGCCTATACCTTACATCTCTGTGGCCAGATATCAAAATCCTATCCTTTCTCCTTTTATGATAACCTTTTATTTTGTCTCTACCTTCCATTCCCAGTTTCAACCCTATCCTAACTTTTACCTCTTTATATTGGTGGCATCTTAATGTTCTTTAAAATATCCTTTAGCCTTAGTTTTTAAAATACCTGCCATAAACATAACTTTATTTTTTGTTTGTTTGTTTGGTTGGTTGGTTGGCTGGTTTCAGGGGAGTTTACTAGTACCAGGGATCAAACTCAGGACTTTGGGCCAGCTCGATTGCTAGACTTCTATCAAGTCTCATTTCTAGCTTCAGTTATAAAACAGGAAAACTAAGGCCCATGAGACAGCTGAACAGACTAAGTGCCTGCTTAGGCCAGCACAGGAACCCGGATTTGATCCCTGGGACCACATGCCATGCCAGCCTTGCCCTTAGGCAAAAGCTGAGCCAGCCACCAAGATTAGGTGTACATGCCTAGCGCTGGGGAGGCTAAAAACAGAAGGCTCACTATGAGTCTGAGCTGCATAGTGAGACCCTGTACCAAATACATAACAAATAAATAAAATAAACTCAGGATCTTGCACTTGCCAGGCAGATGCTTATGCCATTGGGCTATCTTGCTGGTCCTGCCATAAATATAAGCAAATACAGTTAATTAAAACCCCACTGTTTTCTAGTTGCAATCCTCTTCTATTTCCTCTTACCATCTGACTCTAAATCTCCTCTCTCTCTTACTACTCCCCAAGAAGGCTCATCTTCAGGAGCTCAGGTGGCCAGCTGATACCATAACTAGGTCTACTAACCTTCACTGGACTTACACCAGCGTGGCTCTGAAACATATAGCTCCATGCATTATGATTCAACTATTCATATGTGTCTATAGTATATTCTTGTCTAAGTTTTGAATTCTTTATGGCTAAAGAATTTTCTTCCTGCACACAACTACAGATTTAGGCAGCACTGTATACAAGCATGATTTTCTCTCTCTCTTTAGATTTTATTTCTTTTAGTTTTTGGTTTTATTTGAGACAACTTCTCAGTATATAGTACAGGTTGAGCCTTGAACTCACTATATAGCCTCAGCCTCCCAAGTGGTGGGATTACAGGTGTGCAGCACCTTACCTGGCCAGTTTTTACATAATGATTCTATTCATCGTGTGGAGCTGGGACACATACATAACAGATTTCAACTCCTTTTCTCCCCCTCTTCTCCTCCTTGCCCAGTGCATTCTAGAACACTGTTGTGAGATTCACTGTGCTTTGGATTCTACTAACAAGCAGCAGCTTCTCTGTTTTGGGCAATTGCTAACTTGATTCCTGACCCTTTTGCAAAAGATCTCCCTACTTCCTATTACCATAAACCATGTGGCATTTAAGCTTATGTGTCTGGTTTGCTTCCTTTAATATTATGGTCTTCAGATGCATCCTTTCACCAACCAATGACTCAAGTTTGTCTTCTTTTTGGAGAGATCATACTCCAGTGAGTATAAATACCACATTTTCTTTCTTTTTTTTTTTTTTTTTTGGCAGAGCCAGGGATTGAACTCAGGCCCTTGTGATAAATGCCATATTTTCTTGACCTATTTTTTTTTCCATTGGTGGGCATATAGGTCATTTCCAAGTCTTAGCTACTATGCATTGCTCTGTTATAAACATGGGCATTCACAGTGTCTTTAATGTTTTGGGGAAGATTCATAGAAGAGGAATACAAGCAAAGTATTTACAAAATATTTGCTGAATGAATGAATGACCCACAGAGAAGCATCTGCCAGCCCACAGCCAGTTGTGGTGAGATTCCCTGCGTTTTGGATTCTACTAACAAGCAGAAGCTTCTCTGTTTTGGGCAATTGCTAACTTATTTTTATGGATCAAAAGATTCATTCTTTCTTTGCTGTGTGGCCAGCCTCTGCAGGACACATGGAAAATACAAAATATTTCTGCGAAAAAGAGCAATCAAAAAGAACACTGACATTTGATATCCGGCCAATCTGTGTGTAGTTTGTAATCATTTTATGCTTGTTCATTGCGGAAACCTTGGCAATGAGGCTGTCAGACAGAATGTACGCAGACAGTGCAAACAAGGTCCAGTTCACAAACGTAACCTCGCCCAGCGCTCCTTGCTTTGAGTTTCACACGTGGCCTCAGGTTATTTTGCATTCTATGAATTATATTAAACAACTGCAATATCTCAGAAACTACCACGTAAAGTAACAATGGCTTATTTTGCAATTAGCCTGGAAACTTTTTTTTTTTTTTAATTATTGTTGTTGGTTTGTTTTTTAGTAAAAACAAAAAGCACCTTCCCACACAGGGCATTTAATTATTTAACTAGTCTTATCTTAAGGTGACATTCAAAAGAACACTGCTTAAAGAGAGAATATCAATCGGCCAAATTCTTTTCTACTAGACATTTATAAAAAGGATTAAATAGACCAAATCGGACCCAAGCCCATGGGGTAGATTAGAGAATGAAATTATTGGAATATAATAGTGACATTGAAACTTAAGTCAACACATCCAGGATGATGAGGGTTTTAAGCCAAAACAATCAGGAGATCACACAATTTTGCTTCACATAAATCTGAATTTCTATGACATTTTCCATTTTTTCCTCCTAGGGTTTGGAATCACCACTGCTTATGCAGACCAGAAACAGTCCCAGCTATCTGACAAATTGTTGGCCAGTCACTCTTTTTTCCAAATTCCTAAAGATAGGGAAGCAATAGAGGTCTTTTTTCTTCTTTTGTATTATATAAACCCAAAAGTTAAGATCTTTTATTTTTGTTTTAGAAGGAGGGGCAACAAGGAAGGAGAAAATCAAAGCATTAGGAAATGGGAAATATTTTGTTTTTTCAGTTTGTCTTAAACCTGGAAAAAAAGGGTATAAAAACAAATATAAAGTAGTATTTAAACCAAATAGAGCACTATTCCACATATGGCTTTCACCGATCTGTTAAAATTTCAAACAGAAAAGGCGATGCACACAGCAGTGGGCTTTGGAAAGTTTCGGTCTCCTTTATTCCTTGAGCTCTGATGACCAGTACCTCCTTCGAGGGTTCCTGCTGTAACTCAAGTCATTGCTAAGTCATGAGTCATTTCAAGAGTAAAAAAAAAGACAACTGGACAATTATGGCATGGAAAGGTAAGGAACTAAAGAAAGACAATTAGGTGTGATTGGCATTTGGGGACAGGGCAGCTCAAACAGGAGCTGTGAAAGAAGAAGCAAAGTGAGATATAGGGGCATAGAGCTGTGAGTTTCTCTGAGATACAAGTTATTTAAGAATATGGAAGGACTAATCAAACAGCTGTCTGACACAGACATTTTGAAGGAAATGAGAGAGGCAGACTTAAATTCTGAAAAAAGGACTACGTATCATATTTTTTTCCTTCTCATCTCAAAACTTTTTTTTTTTTTTTTCTGTATTTTAGGGAAGGATCTACAGGGTGTTCAGGGTCTCA
>PVKA01037308.1:0-21101 GCA_004027165.1 Ctenomys sociabilis | reverse complement strand
GGGTTGTAGAAAGAAAAAAATCATGATGTGTGTGTATAGACAGTACAGTTGGGATAGATAACGCTGTGCTTCTACATAATTCTATGAGAGGCAAGATCTGCACTAATGGTGGTTGGACAGGATATTATGTCGGCTTTTAGTGCTATGGTCATCCACTAGGTAAATAATTATTGAATTTTTGATATAATTCAGCTATAAAGAAACCTGTAAATATAATTTCATGTATGCACCTTGTACAGTACCAAAACGTTATGAAAACAGTTTGCAATGTATTAATTCATCGACTCTGTATGGTTAAGGTGTCTTGAAACTGTCTGATTGACATTTGTATTTTAATAAAATAAAAATAAATGGAAAAAAAAAAGGAGTCATATATAAACCTATGAACCCTTAGTTGACTGGTGCTATTTTCTCTAAGTTTTTTTTTGAAATCACTATAGTCTGATATTCTGGGGGGCTATGCACTTTATTGGCCTTTCTTTTTTTTCCAATTTGTTAAAATCAGTTGATTTTTTAAAAGTTTTTCTGCCTTTCTATTCAACTTTCATTGGATGACCTATTCACTGTAAAGAAAGATGACAAAAGGGTGAGGAAATACTTCAGTGGCGTAAGCATCTGCCTGGCAAGTGCAAGGTCCCAAGTTCGATCCCCAGTACCACATAAAAAAAAAAAAAAAGAGTTAAAAAAAGATGACAAAATCAAGGGGAGGCAAATGTCCAAAATTCAAGTCTCTTAGTTTTGTTCCTTAAAATACTATAATGGAGACTCAAAAAGTAATTTGGTGTTTAGAAATATACAAAAACTTCCGTACTGACAATATTTAGTCAGTCAATAGATCTGTCTTCATGCGTGTCTTTAAGTCAGGAGGCAGTGATGCGAGCTACAGATCAACTATTAGAAAGAATAGGAAGAGATCTTCAGATCCTGCTCTGCTTCCTGCTTACTCTGATTCTTGAAGCAGGACAGTTCGTGGTGCTGGAGATGAGCCAGGGCCCTGCGATGTTACGTAGGTGCTCCGCCAGTGAGTGCATTTGCAGCCAAGATCAGTGTTAGCTCTTGCTTATAGAATTTTCCAAATGAAAAGGGTTGCAGCTTTGGTCTTTTAAAGTGAGATTTGGAAAACTTCGAAGTTGAAAGATGGTGCATACCTGTGATCCCAGCCCCTCAGAAAGCTGAGGCTGAGGCAGGAGGAGCACAGGGGGAGCCCAGCCCAGGCAATTTAGTGAGATGCTGTTAACCAGCAGACCAATGCAAACAAAGCAAAAAAACCAAATGAAATTCCACAAAATGGGAAATTGAACATATGGGGTAGAGAGCTAACTTTCTTTCATGACTTGTTATTTGTGGTTTGTAGTTAAGACAAAGGTAGACCACTAATGAAACAGCATGAACTATAAACAAAAGATGATTGATAAAGTTGTGACTTAGAATTTTAAAACATTGATTGATTGATTGTCCTGGGAATTGGACCCAAGGCCTTCACACTGAGCTACATCTCCTGCCCTTTTTTGGTTCTTATTTTGAGACAGAGTATCAGTCAGTGGTCCAGCCTGGGTTCGGAGCTGTGACCCTGCTGCCTGCACCTGCCAGAGTACTGGGCTGTGTCGTGCACCACCATGCTAGGCTCAGAGTGGATACGTATTTTGCCCATGCCTCTAGCCAATACATTATTTAAGCTTATGCCTATAAAAGTGACATTTTACCTTCCTACTCTTGTAAGTGTGCCCGTCAAGCTCACAGGATGAGGAGCGTGCTGGTCGTCTTGGTCTGCTACTAACCACAGCCTTGCTGTGATCCTCCCTACCCTTTACACCCCAGTGTCACGCCTCATGTCCAGGTGGGCTTTCCCTGTGGTCTTGCCTCCATTAATGCAGCATAATAGCTACCCAGCCCTTCGGTGCAATTCTGCTTGAAAGCGTGCTCATGGTCTATGCTAACCCCTCAAGCTGGAAACTTATTGAGGTGTAGCCACGTTAAGGGTAAGTAGGAAGACTAGCTAATGTTGGGTGTAAGCTTCTAGAGAACTTCAATCGCACTTATGTGAAAGAAGCCATCAAGTCTGCTAAGTCCTTTAGCCAAGCTCAAACACTCCATGCTCCTGAGAAGGAAGAGTTAATAATACAAAAAAAAAAAAAAATGAATTTTACCAAATTAAGACATAGCTTTAATGCAGTTCTTACTAAAATCTATATTAATGGGGTTATACTTTTGACATAAACTAGATAAACTCATACTAATTATTTAAATATGGAAACATGAACCTTCAAGCATAACAATGTTAGGAAGAGTGCTGAAGGAGGATGAGGGGGGAGGAGCACAAATTTGAGTCCTGCCTGGGACCCTGTCTTAGAGTAAAAAATAAGAAGGGAAGAGGGTAGTGTATCTCAGGGGTAGAGAACCCCTGAGTTTGATCATCTGTATTGCCAAAAAAGGTAAAATATGAGTGGTGGGAAGATATTTGCCTTAATAGATATTAAAACATTAAAATAAATTATTAACAAGTAATACAGTGCTAGTGTAGTGTGAAGAATATGCAGGAAGAACAAAATAGAGCATTAAAGTCAGAATACAAGGGATTTATTACAGCGCAATTACCTGGAAGCAAATATTTTACTCAATAAATAGTGATAAAACAAGTAACCTTCCATTTGCAAGAAGTAACAAAGAGCCCTTCATTTTTTTCTTATCATATAAAAGATACAAATTCCAAGAGGAATAAGGGCTATGTATTATGGATTAATTGAATAAGTTACTAACCCTCCATTAGTTGAACTAGAGTTTTTTTTTTTGTTTGTTTGTTTGTTTGTTTGTTTTTTTTAGAGGAACAATAAACCTTGGTAAATCATGCCATTCCCTACTCATAGAGAAAGGGTGAAAGCCAGAGAAAAGCCTTACCTAAGTTTCTAGCATCGATTTTATTGATGGGATATGATCAACTATGGAAAGGTAGAGGGAAGACCAGAAAACAAACATATAAGTAAAGAGAGGAAGAAATAAATAAATAAAACTTGTTTTATGATAGTAACCTCTGTGATGCAAGCATGTGTATGCGTAGGTGTGCGTGGGTATGTGCAGACCAGACGTGGGCACACATGTTGGGGATGAGGAGAACTGCAAGGGAATGCTTACTGAGGCACCCGCGATGGTCATTGTAGTGTGGTGGTGTTTCTAATGAATTGTACTTTCTTTACTGTATTGACTAATATTCATTTTAGATTAATTTATTTATCCATTTGTAGTTTTTAGGGAAGGGTCTACAGGCTGTTCAGGGTCTCACTACTAGATCAGACTCATAGTGATTGTCCTGTTTACAGCTTTCCAAGAACTGGGATTACAGGTGCGCATTCCCCCACCAAGTCTCAATTGTCATCTCAGTGTGCCCGAGGGGTGGGGCCAGCACAGGAGGCCTGGGGACTGAGCCTTTAATCTGCTGAGCTATGTGGCTGGCCCTCACCCATATTCATTTTAAAAAGAATATCTACAATTACGTTACCAGATCATTAACTGAATTTTTTTCTGACTCAGGGTTTTGTTTTCTTTCTTTTGCTGGGTCAAAATCCCTGCCACATGCAGCTTTATTTATTTATTTATTTATTTATTTCTTTTTGTGGAACTGGGGATTGAACTCAGGCCCTTATGCTTGCCAGGGAAGCGCTTATTCCACTGAGCCATCTCCCCGGCCCCACATGCAGCTTTAAAGGAGGAAAAGCTTCAGGATATTACAGTATAGGTTTTCTTATATCCTTAGTCTTCACTGACCTTGAAAAGGTCAAAATATTGGCTGTCCTTATAGCCCCTCTTTTTCTCTAATTTTTTGGTCTGCAAACTTAAGTTGTTAACCCTCCAGAAGAGAAGCTTAATGATATTATTACCCTAGAACATAGGCTGTTGAGTTTAACATCAGTATCTGTCTGAATTTCAAACAGCCATGTGGATGAGTCATGGCCATTGTTTGGCCAATTTGCTCTCTGTGAAAGCCTGAGAGAATATTTTCTCTCCATGTGACTCTCCTTAGGCATGATATAACATGGAATAGATATTTTCCATCAATTGTTGATGTGTTAAACTTTGACTCTGTATAGAATGTGAAAAAAAACATTAAAAAAATAGAAATAAGCAATTACAAATTTTTACACAGAAATTTAGAAATCTAATCATATACAACATTGTAGCAGGACAGTCCTATGACATTTTTTCTTGTCTCTTATTTTTTTTTTTGCAGAACCAGGAATTAAACTCAGGCTCTTGTGCTTGCCAGGGAAACACTTATTCCATTGAGCCATCTCCCTAGCCCCTCTTATTTTCATTTATTACATTTTCTTAAAAACAAATACTAGTGGTATCCCAAATTTTCTGTTCAAGGAGATTATGGGGCCAGAGAGGAAAGTGATTGGCGATGTAGAGTGTGCCTAAGGAGAGTCACATGGAGATAAAATATTCTCTCAGGCTTTCACAGAGAGCAAATTGGCCATGACTCATCCACATGGCTGACACTGACAAAGGATCTACAAACTGTGGTACAGGGTTTCAGGGTAAGTCCTGAGGGAATTGACTGAACTTGTCAGATACAAAAGGCACATTTTTTGTTATATAGGTCTTGCTTTATCTTGGTCTTAACCATCCAGCAGAAAAGTACAAAAACAAGGTGTAAAAAGTAAAGCCATATTCATATGCTGAGCTGTAAAAGGAACAACTTCTGGCATTGCCAGTCCTACAGATAACCCACTACTTTATGGACTGCTGGACTATATTGGATTACTCTGCTGAATTCATGCACTTACAATATATGAATGGCAATGGAATACACATCTCTGACAAAAGTAAACAAAAAGAAGAATATAAATGAAGAACCATTTTGCAGTGAAAAAATATATATCTGCATATACAAAACAGCATAGCTATACAGCTACTTAAATGAGAATAAAGTTTTAACTAATAGTGTTTAGACAAGGTATCATAATTGCGTCTTGTACTAGGAATAACTAATACAAAGACAACAATATGCTATGAATTATTGCAACCATTCCACTAACCTGTTCTGAAATGGTCTCATTGCTACTTCTTTCTCAATAAAATTATTTAAAAAAAAAGGAAGGAAAGCTGCTCAGTTTATGGCCACCAGGAAGGGGCAGGCTCTGGGAGGAGCGAGCCCAGGGGTAAGGGTCCAGCGATCATGCATGGCTCCCAGGCTCGTGCTGCTGTGGCTTGCCCAGAAACCCCCAGAGCTGTGCTCCACTCTCCCCTGGGAGCCACGAAGCTGGTGGTCAAGGTTCCTCTCCCATGGGCAATCAGGTCTCTTACAGGAAGAGTGAAGAGCAAAATTAGACATGGCCAGCAAGAAAATGCTAAGCTACTGTGCAGTGTGACAACTTTTCATGATCATTCTTCTTAAAGAAACTGATGTGGTAAGAAAAATAATGGTGTGGTATAGAACATAAGGCTTTGTTTACTGGTTTTCTTTTAATTTTTGCAGTGCCTGCTATGAAAGGCATGGGCATGCAAGCCTGTAGCTGCAGCTGCGTCATCCTGGCTTCGATGGTGCCCACTGCCCTGGGTCTCTCCTATCATCTGCCCTTTCTCCTGCGTGGTTCTGGGTTAGAGTTGTGACATGAGTAATGTGACTGCAGCTTGGGGCCAGCAGTGAGGGTTGGTTGGATGAGAGGAGAGAGGATTAAGGAGAAGTACTGGGGGGTCTCACTGTGCACTTACCTTCCAATAGTGCTGTTGAAAACCACAACTTCAGATTTACCACCAAGTGCTTCACTGAGAAAGGCCCCTTGGCTTCTTATAGAGTAAGCACTATAAAGAACAACCCTTCAAGGCTTTAACATTATCACCTCTTATGTAAGTACCTAATTTATTTGTCCACACCAAAGCTGGATGGTGACTTTTTCTCTAAATTTTTTTTTGTTTGTTTCTAGTTCTTTAGATAGTTCCATAATTATACAAACTTGGTTACTATAATAAATTCCTCATATACATAGTTGTTTTGCTTTTCTAAGTGAATCCTGACACAGACTTTGGTTCCTGGGAGTTGAGGAGATAGCTCGGTGGTCTAAGCACCTGCCTGGCAAGTGTAAGGACTCGAATTCGATTCCTGGTATTGCATGCCCTGCCATGCCAGCCCTGGAACCCTGTATGTGCCATGCTGGCTCCCAAACGAGGTAAGGTGGTTCATGCTTGTAATCCCAGTGCTAGAGAGGCTGAGACAGGAAGATCAGAGTCTGAAGTACATAGCGATACACTGTGTCCAATTAAAAAAGAAGAATATAAAAAAGAAAAAGTTTGATTCCTGGAAATGGGACTCTTTTAAAAAGAGACTTTGACCACAGGGTATTGACTTTGAGGCTGGGTTATATGCAGAAACTAGAGAAAGAAATGGCTTAAGAAGCTGGGAAGGAGGCAGAGAGGAGCTGGGAGGCATTGGAGCTCGAACCATGAAAAACGTGTCCGTGGAAACTGGAGAAAAGGGGGTTTAGTTATGTAACGGTGAAAAGTTAGCAACACCGTCAGGAGAAGTAACAAAGAGAATGGAAAGTGGACCAAGGAACTCATGAGTCAGGCTAAGCAGGTCTTCTGCTTTCCCGGTCAAGGCTGCCAAAGTCAAGGACAATGTCAGGGCAACAATCAGGTCCAGGATGATACCATTAAAGCATGACCTGAGGTTAAAATCCCAAGAGCCTTTGCCAGGACTTTGGGAAAATAATAAGGGTATTCTTAGTAGGACTTCTAAGAATATTAAAGAGTGCCATCTCTGCTAGAAATTAGGGCCCTTGAAAATCTTTTTATCAACAAAACAAAAATACTTCTAAGTACTTAAGGTAATTGTCCCATGAACATAGAGGTTTAGGTCACTGATGTTTGAAAATAAATTTGGCTGTAAACCTTGTTGAATGGAGGGGATTGTAATTTGACTAGCACAAGACCCATGAAGCTTTTAAAGAAATTTCTTGTTTGGATTAAAAAGTATGAGGTAATTTGGAATGAAAAACTTTTATATCCCCAACGTGCCAAGCTAAAGAAAGCTGTTTGGTCACAAGGGCGGTCTCATGGAGAAGGGCAGAGGAATCAGAGGGAGAATCAGGATGCCAGAAAGGGCAGCTCAAAGCTCAGAACATTGTTCTCAAAAAACAGGACTGTACTAGTCTCAATGAAGCTCAGGACCTTGGAAGACCTGCTCCCCCCTCCCATTTTGCCTCTTTTTGAAAGAGTGGGCTATTTTTCATCCCCCTCTTCCTTGTCATCATGGAGGGGCAGCTATATGGCAGATCATTTGTCTCTGTAGTTAACAGGTCTCCAGATTCATAGCATCCATCCTTGAGGGGCCAAGCCTGGAGAATCCAGCCCGTCTGTGCTTGGACCTGGAGCCTGGTGCTGATGGCACAGGGGACAAGGGTGTTGGGAGTCTTGAGAGCAAGTGAGAGAGGAAGAATGTTGGCTGCCACAGGGAAGCCTGGCAGTAAGCCTGGCCCACATGGCCTCCAGTACTCTTCGTATACACATGCTCCTGTGTATATCTATTCTGTTCCTGGTTGTTTGTCTTGAGTCTTGGTTGACTTCACCTTGTTGCTTGACCAGTAAAATGCGGCAAATGTTATGTCTGAGGCTAGGCGACAAGAAGCTTGTGGTGCCCATGTTCTTCTGAGAGGCAATTTGTAGAAAGTTCGGTTGACAGCTCTAGAAGGGTAGTACTAAGAAGCAGCAGTGACGTCATCCTACAGGGGCAGCTCAGGTGAGCCTCAGCCTTGGTCCTCCTCTACTTACATGGGGCTTATGTGGCCCAGTAAGGATCCCCTGGCAGAGCCAGTCAGTCTGTCTACCCACCAGGGGCTACACTGCAGTGCTGAAAGCTACTAGAGTTTGTGATTGCTTTCCATGAACAAATAGCTAACCAATACAGTAGTCTGCCAAATAGATGACCCAAGCAACAGAAACCTTTCACACTTCACACATTTCTTTCCTTCCATATAGAATACTTTGCTTGACATAGGAAAATCTTTGGGGCTATGGAGATGGCTCAACAGAAAAGAGCTTCCCTGGCAAGTGCAAGGATCTGACTTCAACCCCTGGTTCCACCAAAAAATAAAAAAAAGAAAGAAAATCTTCTATCTGGGTTCTGTTTCAGAATTCTAAATAAAATTCAGCTTCTTCTGAGTAAATGCACTTCTGATTTTCACCCTGAACTTGAGTTTAACTGTCTCTTGCTGTTAGTCCTAAATTTTGTTTCCAAACTCCTTGATTCTCTTTCAAGGATGTGTCTTTGGCATTTTTCAATCAGCTGTAAATTTTGTAAGAGAGGTTTTGCTTCTTATATTCTCTCAATTTTTTTTTTTTTTTTGTATTTTAAGGAAGAGTCTACAGAGTGTTCAGGGTCTCACTATTAGACTGGGCTCATAGTGATCTACCTGTTTACAGCTTCCAAGTGCTGGGATTAAAGTGCGCCACTATGCCCAGTCTCAATTGCCATCTCAGTGCACCCCAGGGGTGTGGCTGGCATGGCAGGCCTGGGGATCAAACCTCCTTACTTGCCTGTGCACCTGCTTGCAGGCACTTTAATCTGCTGAGCTATTTGGCCAGCTTTCCAAATTGTGACAAAGCCTCAAGTTTATAATGATCAATTAAGAATTTTAACTTCTTAAGCCACTTCTAGAAAGTTTCCTGAAATTGGAGGATGGCATTTTGCACTGTGTTTTCTTGTTTAATATGAATTATTAATCTTTGAATGAAAACTTCCACGCTCCCCCACACTGCTGCTTTGGCTATCTGGTGAACTTTTCTTTTATCTTAGGGTCTGTCCAGTTTTATATTTCCCCTGCCCTTGTTTGGCCTGTCCCCTTGACTTTATCCTCCATCCTTATGTGGATCTAATAGCTTTTCCTCACATGCCTGTTTTTTTTTCTCTGATCTTAAGACCTTTGATTTTAGGTTTCCATGAGCTCCACATCTCATGTCCCACTGGGCTTTTTCATCTCACTGGCCTCCTGTTCAAACATCCTGGCCTGTGAGACCTCTCTGGCCATCTACCCCAAGGTAGACACCACCCCCATATAACAACCGTATGTACCTGGAATGGTTTTCCTCACTTATCCACTATTCTGTACTCTCACTATTCTGTACTCTCCCCGAATCTTCTTTATCCTCCCTGCTGCTGGTATGTGAAGTGCAAGAAAAACGAATACTTTTGGTTTCTATTCTGTCATTGTCACATTCTCAGAGGACAGCAGAGCACCATGCTTGTGGGATCAGTGTAGGTATTTGATAAAAACTGATGAAATGAATGACTGGGCCCTTGTGTCCCTCTCCCATCAGAATGGTGTGGGTCTTGGGGGCCAGCACACCCCAGAGGCTCCTGATTTTGTCACTGGGGACCACAGTGCTAGTTCTGGGGTGGCCCAGGAAGGCAGCCGTAGTGACATTTCAAGCAAATCTACTTTAGCATATTTGAAAGAACTTCGACTTACTCTGCAAGGTCAAATAAAAAAATATTGAAATCTTAGATTTCTTATTAATATTTTTTGTGCTTAAAAAATCTGCCTTTATGCTTCAACAAGCCAGAATTAGGATGTTTTATCTAGATGAAATTTTCTATCTTAAATTATTACTTTGCCAATGGGAACAAGGTTTAAACAATTTTAAAGATAAGTGCTTTCATTAGCTTAAACTATAGGGAGAATATTTGCTTTCCTCTCACTTAAATATATTTAGTGGCTTAAATAATGGAATCAATTGTTAATCTTATCTCGTGTGAAATAGGTAATTTTCTTTCTCATTATGTAAGATGACAGATTCTAGAACAACTACATGGTTTTCACAATTCTATAAGGAGAGTTGTCTATAAGAGACGGGTAAAATTTACTCTTTAAAAACATGTAGTTTGAGAAGTTCAGGTCTTACCCATACCTCGTCCTGTCCTGCTAGGCACACAGGCGGGTCAAGCTTTCGCCTCATCCTCCAGGGGGGAGGGGCCACGGGACTGGTTCTGGTCAATGGGCCCTGAGGAGGGACAGGCAATTTTCGTATGTGGTCGTTAGTGCGGGACCATGCAGGACTCTTGCTTCCAATGCACTCAAGAGTATGCCTTGCTCCAGAGAGTGCAGCTGTAGGGTGGAACCAGGTAGAACCTGCCAAAAGGCCCTGATGGAGTGACCTCTAGGAAGCATGCCCTATGGTTACCCGAAGGGAGTGCGCCCCTAGTGGCTGTGTGAGGATCAGCTGGAGTATGCAGAGTGGCCCAGCAATTAACAGCGCTTGGCTTGCAGTATCTCGGGGATGGTTGTACTGCGCTGTGAACAGGCGGTGTCGCTGAACTGGGGTTCATTTTTCTTAGCTTGTTTAATAAGATACTGTCTTGAAGAAATGTACAAATATTTAAGGTGTCGTTGTAAACTGTCTTGCAAAACACCTTCTTAAAGAAGAAATTTACAGTGTGTGTTGCATTTAACGGAGGGAAATACTTTGTGGGTTTGCAATTTTTCTTTATAGTCACATATGCCTTGATAATACGGAGATTCTGGTCAGAACTAGTCACATGGTTTAAATCCTTTATTTCCACTTAAAATTAGCTTCAGCTACTCGTCCTTGTTATTTTTTCAGCTTTTATTTTGCCATAGAAATTAGCATTTTTATTATCCCCAATTATTCTTGTTTGCTAATTCTAAAGATGTCCAAAAGCAAGAGCAGTCTCTTTAGCTGTTCAGGCTTTGGAACAGAATAGTAAATCAACGGGTAGATAGGACCGTATATCATATTAAACACAGGGAATTCACCACAAAATCATTACACTAAAAAGCGACAATTTTGATTGATTAAAATGGTCTGGGCTGGATAGTGTTAAATCACTGTGAGTGATATGACATTATAATTTTACATATCATATTTCTGCCAAGACAATGAAGGTAAAAGGCATTGTCATCAGATGATAACAGACAATAAGAAGAATCCTGATGTTAGATTTATTACCTGGTTTAAATTTAGAAAGAAGTAATTCTTGTCCTGTTCCACTTATCAAATGACTGTAAATTCAGTGATGATGTAAAATTCTAAGGCAGAGCCACTTATAGGTTTGACAAAGTGCCAGCTATAAAGTATTTATTGTTCTCAGCGGTTCTGCCTTACACACTTAAATATTTATCAGAAACATAAGCCCCTCTGATAAATGGTTCTGATCTTTGTGGCTTGACTTTTTTTTTTAACATCTAGATTTTTCATCAGAAACTGCTTCTACATTTTTTATTATGTTAATAATGCTAAGATCATAATTTGAAAAAGCAATATGTGAGCTTTTAAGTTTTATTCCTTTTAGCTGCTGATTTTAAGTGTGAGATTTTGTAGGTAATGTAGTATAGAAACATAGATGTCTTTATTTCACTGTTGGCCTAGAAGAGGACTAATTTTCTGAGTTGAGTGCTCCGTATCTTAAGTTGGTGATGCTCTCCCTCCTTCCTCACTCCCCTGCCTCCTCTCTTTTCCCTCCCTCCCTCCTTCCTTCCTTCCCTCCCTCCCTCTGTCCCTCCCTCCCAGGACATCAAACTCAGGGTCTTGCACACACTGGGTGACTACTGTTGCCCTGGGCTACCTCCACAACCAATTGATCCTGGTAAAGTCTGAGGAAGTTTAGGGTGTCCCCCACTATGTGAGCTGATGTTTGGGACAACCCCTAACTCTTTCTCAGGGGTCCAGGCATGTGTACAGAGACCTGGTGAGATCTTCTCATGAGGGCATTCCTGAAGAAGACGCATAGCCAGCAAAAGAACTCAGAAGCACTTGGAGTCACCGAAAGATGGCGATTAGTGGCCAAGGCCAGCACATGCAAAAGCCACAGGTTAAAAAAGTCCCAGCAAGAGAAGCAGACACTGTAGAAACAGAAGCAAGAAGTAGTGGGACCTTCAGAAAATTGAAACTGATACTGAGGCTAGGCTGGCTGAGAAAGTCTTTAAGGAAGTCTTCTTCTGGTCCTTGGAAAAAGCAGGAGCTTAGCAAATACTTTGTGATAGGGAGTCCTAGCAAAAGCTCCTAGCCTTTGATAGGTCAAATTTGCTTAAGAGCTAGGACATTCCAAATAGTTCAAAGTGAGGTTATAGTAAAAAATGAAATCCTGTCTCTTTCTTAACCCTACCGATTTTATCTTGCTAACTCTTCCTTTTCCACACATTACACATCTACGCTGTTACACATGTTTAAAAGAGTAGTTATTGATCTTATTTCATTAGGAACATATGCAGATGAAGGAAGTTTTATATCTACCAAAATTGGCCCTGGAAAATTCATTGCACAAAGCTGGCATTTGGGGTTCACAAATTGCATGGGTAATAGGGCAGCGACAGCGCCCTGCTAATTTACAGTTAAGTCTCCACACTTGCTTAGATTCATGGATTAAAAATGAAAAAGGTTTTGTGTTCTGGAACATTTTCTGATTCAAGGATAAGGAAGGTTAGCACGGAGCTAGCTTCTTTGACCCTCTCGTAATTCATGGGAAGCGTTCAACATCAGTCTCATTTTCTTGAATATCAAAGGCTAAAGATTATTTTGAATAAATCAGAACTTAAAAGAAGTCTCTGAGAAATATTACCTGTCTGTTGAGCAGACTGTTTTACAGGAGGGAACGATTAATTGAATTCAGCAGTATTTCTTTAATTTTAGCCACTCCAGTTAATAAAAAAAGATGACAGCAAGATTTGGATGGTTTCATCTGCCACTGAGCTTTGTTTCAGTTTTTATTTTCTCTTGAGAGCAAACATTGAAGGCCACAATAAATAATTTTTCCAAAATACATGAAGATAGGGTGCTAGTGTTAATCCTCACTTAGGTTTTCATAGGAATTGTAAAGACCAACCTTTATTTTTGGGTGGATTCTGCATTCTGTATACTATTGGCATGTTTCTTCTACTAAGACAGTTCTTGCATTCTAAGTTTCTTAGTTCTGTGAATTGTGATGGTTTACGAGAACTTATGAAGGGTCTTGGGTTTGGGAATTCAGTATTTTTTGTGATGTTCAAGGAAGGTCTCACATTTTGATGATCTTGGTTAATATGCATGTTTGTGCAATTCAGGCGGGTAGTCGTCACCCAAAAAACTCCCTGCACCCCTCTCCAGCCAATCCGATTTCCCTCTTCTAGAACTTCAGATGAAGGGCATCATTCATCTCCATCCTTTTTGTAAAATTTTCCATCAGCCTGGCTTGGAGACACATTGATATTGTGATCGCAGCCGTAACTAGTTTCTTCTCGTCGCTGAGCAGGCATACATCCAGCATCCCGCTGCACTCAGTTACTCTGATGGCAGCCTCCTGTTTCTGGGGTTGACCTCTGCCCATGGGGCATTCGTCTTCAGGCTGTGTGCTTCTGTTTCTTGTTTGCGTATTTTCCAGTGGAATTGCTGGTGGCCTCAAAGAATAGGCTTCCTCTTGCAAATGGTTTTCAAAGTTGTATTGTTGAGTACTCCTGTCTTTAAGAGTGTTAGTCGTTTACATCCTGTAGTCACCCTGCCTCTCTGGGGAGCCTAAGGTTAGGCTAGGAATATTGTTCTCTTCACATCTTGGGCCATAGACTGGGCATGGGAGGAGGAAGAAACTGTTTTGAGTGAATAATTTCAAAGACCGTGGATAAATGCCACCACTGACGGAGACGCAGTTAAGTGGCGTGGCTACAATCTACCCTACACAACGTGTTTTATCTCCTCTGCCCTGGGTGGAACTAGGATGGGACTACTCCTTCCAAGAGACTTCTTGGGCTTCACGCCCTGTGGCTTCGGTGTGCTGGCCCCAGCACTGCCAAATCTAGGGCTGTGTTTTCACCGTTCTGAGTCAGTCTGCAGGGTCAAGTACACACATGCACGTATTTACCACCACCACAAACAGCTGTGAGTTGAATAGTGGGGCATTATTCCCTGAGTGCTCTGTAGGTGGGAAATCGGACCCAGGACCCAGCAGGCTCAGGTGAGAACTCTGCTCTGCTGTGGAGGCCATGCAGGGTGCATCTGTGTCCCTGTTGCAGGCAGCTGTGCTGTCCCCGAGGCTGTGCAGGTCTCCAGCTGCTCCAGGACTAAGTGCCTTGCTTCCTCCTCTGCAAACTCCGGATGGTGAAGCTCAGAGAATAGGCTCCAGGCTTCTGCAGTTGCAACCTGTGCCTCCTTTCTTTTCAAGCAGAGCGAACCATGCGTGGTAGGTGAGACCCTTCCCAACACAAAAGACAAAGGTGTCCATCCCACTCGCTGAGCAGAAGCGAGCTCGGCTCACCAGTTGTTTGCTGTTCCTTCGACTTCGTCCAAAGCTGGAATCCCAAATTATCCCTCAGATAGAAGGCCCCGCGGCTCCCCTGCCAGGTTCTGCTGGAACAATTTCAAAGCCAGGGTCCAGGACGTGGCACTGGGCACTGTTCAGGGACCAGCCGCTTCCTGCCATGTCAGCTGCAAAAGGAGTCTCAGGGTGGACACTGAGAAAGTGGAGCCAACCCTCAGTGGGCATAGATTTCAGCTTCCACCCACACAGCAGCCTTTTTCCCTCTCAGTTTCTTTGGACTCAGCCCCTGAATTCAGCGCTTTCTTGCTTCCCAGCTGGAGTCACCAAGGACAACCTGTGTCTCCTGCCAGAGGAAACTCTCTGGGCCCCATTCCGCTGCAGTCTGTGGGCCACAGTATAAAGCACACCCTCTTTTTTAGCAAAATATATTTTAATGTAAAAACTCATAGATTTCTAGCTTCTTAATATCATTCAGTTATTAAAAGCAAGTATATACATTATGCAAGATGAAAATACCAGGTCCTCAGAAAGCTGGCATGGAGGGTGGGCCTGCCCTCCTTTCTCAAATTGGCCCACAGGGAATCCAGTCAAGGCCAGACTCAGCGAGGAGCTGTTCCTCTCTAAGCCCATTCACTCCAAGTCCCAGCTTCTCAGGAAAAAAGAGGTGAGCTATCTGACACTTTATTAAGATAAACTTTCTGGAATAAACTCTGCTCAAGGCAGGACTTCTCTGCTCCTGGCTTTATCAAGCTTCTCAGACATTTGGGGAACAAATTCAAAGAAACCAGCTCCTTTTACATGAACCATGGAAACCCAGTCTTAGTATAAGGAAGAGTCGGGGCCATAGGATCACCAGGATGCAGGAGAGCGTGGAACTGGAGGTACACTGACTCACACTTCAGCTCATTCCTAATCTTCTAGGGCAGTTTTTAAACTAAAAGTAATGGATTTATAGCTGTTCTCCAGGCCTCAGGGGTCAAAGGATATGTGCCATGTTGCTAAACATTGTTCCATTTCTTGTGGGACAGTTGCTAGATTCCTGTGTAAAGATGTACACCACCCTGAATCTTAGGGCCTTCAAGGTCAACTGGCAAAAATAATTCAGGGAATTTTTTTGATGTGATAATGATAGTATTAGGGATTTTAATGATGAGGTCCTAAAACTGCTCAGGGTTCCACTGGGCACACATGACAGTTACCCAGAGCAGCTGGTATCCTTGGCAGTTTCTTCACTCACTTGGAGGAACCCCAGGAGAGACCAGACCTCAGGCTCTGGCCACTCCAGGGCCCCCTGGGCTTTCTCTGTCCAGCTCCTGTCTGCTCTCACCCCCAGTCGGTGTCCCATCCTCTGCCCTTTGCAAACCATGCTGAGGATCCTGTAATGCCCACAATCCTGTTGTCTAGACTCAGTGATTGCTGTGAGTAACAGCTCTGAAGCCAGTCTGCCTCATGTCCTTACATCCGCTTGGTGGGAGCAGACTTTCCTTTGCATCAGTACATAGAGCATCACCTTCCTAGAAAGCTGAGACAAAGCCAACTTGGAAGGATGGGCCAAGGAAAGAGCACCACATCTGATTCAATGCAGTAGAGCAGTCCAGAGACCGGTGGTCTTTTGAAAAGCCATGCTGGCTCTTGTGAGCCCTAGCAAACCCCGCCAGTATCACCTTTCCCTCGGCTTCTGTTGCTGCTGGCCCCAAAGACATCTTTTGTGAGTGCGTCTTTTTGAAACAGGGTCTCATTCATTATACAGTTCAGGCTGTCCTTGAACTCATTTTGTAGCCCAGGCTGGCCTTGAACTCTCTGATCCTCCTCCAGGCCCTGAAGGCTTTGAACAGAATATTACACGCAGAAGCAGACAGGGTGGCTCAGTGGTGTGTGACATGGTCTCACCCATCCATGCTTCTCCCAGTCCTCGTTCTAAGAAAGCTTTTCTATTCAGTTCAGTCCTTAAGAACCTAAAAAGAACAAATGTGGTTTGTCTTCTATGTTTTCCATGCATGTGGGTGAGAAAGACGGCAGTAATTGGGTATTAGGATAAAACAAGCCGTCCTAAAGAGTGTGCAGAGTGGCTGAAACAGCCAGGAAATGTCTTTGTGAGCTTATACAGAGACGGAAGGTCTTTACTGAAACAACCTTTCATTTTTAATGCAGCAATTTCTATTTTTACACTTGATAAGTGGAATAGATTGCTCAGCATTACCCTTCATGACCACTAGATAGCACTGTAAGATTAAAGTTAAATTACCACCTCTGTTGCCCTCCCCCACTTCTCCCCAGAAGTGTGTGTGTGTGTGTGTGTGTGTGTGTGTGTGTGTGTGTAAGTGGATTGAGAAGGAAGAGACACTTTGGAGAGAAAGCTTCAAGAAAAGAGCTTGTATTGTGAAGATAGCTTTTATTCTGTTTCATTTCTTTTTGTAGAACTTTATGTCAAGGGCAGAAAAAGTTACACCCGATAAATATCCATTTAGAGTTAATATTTTTAATGAGCTTGGGTCTGTACATGTATGAGTTCATTCCAAAGTAGCTGTGAAATAAAAAGTAGCTGCAGTCTTAGACCTAGCAGTTGGATTTTTCCACTTGTGATGGTAGTTTAAATTGTGGTTTTAATAAAAAGGAAGCAGACACAAGACAGTATGCTATGATTGCTGCTATCTACATTTATGAAAACACTAAATCTTCATGGTGATATGATGTTGTTGGTGAACTATTCTCTGAATTTGATGGTCTCAGTAAGTTTAATAGAAGTCAGCTTGATACCTTTGTAAATGCTGTTTTATTTAAAAATAGCTTAGCTTTGTGAAAATACACAGAACATTCTAATGCCTTTGTTTTGTTTTGTTTTCTGAGACAGAGTTGTGCTGTGTCAGGCTGCACAGAGACAGGCTGGCCTTGAACTTGTTATTTAGCCCAGGCTGCCTTGAACTCGCCCTGATCCTCCTGCCCCAGCCTCCGAGGGCTGGGGTTACAGGCTTAGACCACCACTTCCCGCCCATAGGAATGCCTTTCTTGAGTAAGGCCCTGCTCTATGTGAGAACCTTGTCCTTCCTTCTGCAGCCTGTGGTCCTTTCTGCTGTCCCGCCCCTGGCTTGGGCACAAAGCTGGCTGAGGGCATCAGTGCTCCTGCCTGCTTTTGCAAGCTCTTCTGCTGTTCCTGACTCTCTCAGCCCTCTAACTCAGCTTTGTTCGTGGGCTCAAGCATCTCTCACCAGTTCTGGCATATTCTCTCTCAGCCTTTAACTTTGATAACAATAGATAAGATGAAACTAGTCATGGTTTGTTTTCCCCAACCTTCCTTTCTTATTAATTTTGTGACTGCAGGAAGTCACAGGAACCACTTGAGAAACAAGTTTAGGAGGTTGGTTACTAGTTTCTGCAGCTTCCTGCCCAACACTGGGGATGCGACCCCCAGTGAGAAGACAGGGTGTTTGTGTTCAGATGGACATCAGCTTGGCCTCCTCCCCTCACTCCCAGATCCTCAACCTTCCCTGCACTAAGTCACAGCCCTTCCCTAAAGCCTTGAGAAGGGTCCCTCAGACAAAAGAGCAAGGCTTCTCAGCAAGGCTGAGGTTCTGGACAGCCCCTGCTAAGTAGTTTTGTTTTCTATCCTGTAAGAAAGCATAGAAGAAACCAGTATGTCTGAGATCTAGGTAAGGTAACAGTCACCCTTGGTTTTCATTAAATGCTACTTCAGACTGGACACCAGGACTGAAAACTGTCCCTCCTTAGATCCTGTAGAGAAGAGCTCTACACACGTGGAAACACTGCTGAACCACGTGACTTGGTCTGTGAGACTACGAAGCAGGCGTGATGGCCTCCAGCTGGGGTCGGTGCTGTCCCCGCTGGAAGCTGTAGCCTCTGGATCCCTTTTTCTGCCCTGTGAGTGAGACACAGTTCTTGCTCTTCATGGGCGGGGTTCTTGGCTCCCCTGTGCTGGCCTTGTAATGTCGGGAGGTGGCCAGTGTGGCTTTTCAGTCACGGCCACCACCTCATGACCAATGGTCAGGGGGAGCTGGCTTCTTATGAGAGCCGGTGAACTCTGAAGGACTCCCCAGTAACTGGACAACAGCATACACCATCCACAGGGCATGGAGAGCCGGAGTCAAAACTCAGTCACTATACAGGGTTCCTAGGAGGAGGTGACTGGAAAACGTGAAGATAACCGGATTACAAAGAGGGAAAGAACCAACGAATTACAGAATCAACCAGGCACTAAATCTCTCTTAGGCCCAGCACCACTGGGGCCCTGTCAGAAACCCAGGTTCACAGTTTCTTCTCAACCTGTGGGTGGACGCACTGCATAGCCCATCTCCAGGCACCCATGTGGGGTGTGATGCTCCTTGAGAAGTGCTCTCCAGCTCCTGTGTAGCAGCTGTACACTTCATCTATTTCAGATTTCGATCTTCTTCCCTTCTCCCTCTCCTTTCCTCTTCCTTCTCACACTGCCCTGGAGAATATTATGAAGACGTTTCTTTCCCTATTGTGAGACAGCAGGAGAAAACAAGAATACGGACTTTCTGCAAATCCAGACTGGTCTGGGCCGCACTCCATCCCTCGGCCTTTGTGTCAGACGCCATCCCCGATGGAAGCACCAGCATGCGTTGAGTCTGTCCTTCTCTTTGGCCGCCAGCCCTGGGTGCTTCTGCTCTCTTCTTCCCTGGGTCTCCAGCGGGTGGTACCCTGGAGTCTGGAGAGGGCTACCCCACCACGCATGCGGGACAGGAAGACTTCTCACTTCTCCACCGCAGCCAAATATGTGCAGGCATCCGGGTCTTCTGGCAGGTGATTGGAAGGTTATGATTCTAGGAAGATAGCAAAGGTGATTTCAGTACATTTTAGATGACCAGATTTTGGCATCATGAGGATTCTCTTTCTTTGAGACAGGGTCTTGCTCTGCAGTTCAGGGTGGCCTTGAATTCACTATGTAACCTAGGCTGGCTTTGATCTCATGGTGATCTGATCCTCCTGCTTCAGCCTTCTGAGTGCTGGGATGGCAGGTGTGTACCACCATGCCCAGGTTCTGCTGGGTGTTTAAATTTCATGCGGCCCCAGTATTAAAGACTTGATAAATATTATAATTTTTTCTAATGGGTGACACAAGACAGTGTATAATTTATAACAAAAAATAAACATTTTTCTCCAATTTTATCAACCTAGTACAGCATATTGTTTGGAATTTATTGATTTCATTAGGATATTTTCCCTTGGCAGTGGATATTTCAGATGTTAAAAATAACATTTGAAGCCCTATTTTTTTCTTCTCAATGTAGCATCATTTTTGAAGGCAAAAATACAGTCTTTGTTCAAGCAACACATATTCTCTAGTTCTCTAACTGTGAGGGGAGGAAGATGGATTAAAAGCAGGTTGGTGGTGTGAACCGCTCTAATCCACCTCCTCCCACTGCTGCGGAACTGTCTATTGTTCCTTCACACATGCACAAAACACACTTTTCTCCCTGTGCTGTTTTTGGTTGATTTAAAGATGAGTTTGAACAATCAATTTTTACTCTGACTTGCAAGATTAACCATAGGCCAGAAGTGTTTGTTTCTTTACTATTGACTTAACTCTGACTGCTGTTGACAATTTTTAAGGTCTATTCCTTTTAATACTACATAATTTAAAGGTGGGAAATCAAGACTAATTAACTGTTAATGAGAAATGCATTTAATGAGAAACAAATGTAACATTAATGTCATGTACAATGTATGTCCGCATGCTTTAAAAGGTAGGAACATAACCATTATTCAAAATTAGGGAATAAAGTCATCATAATAATTATCAGAAGATGTGTTATAACTTGTATTGCAAGCCGAAATTTCTCTTTCAGAGCAACATAGTGCAATGTTTGATAGTATACACTTGATATAGTTTTTGAAAGTTTTATATATTTTTCACCAAAATATGTATATTTTAATCCAGCTACCTGGCATCTTTAGGAGACGGGAAAAGATTTAAACAAGCATTTTCTTTTCCGCACAGCAGCTAGCACTCCCTCATGAGTAAGAAGCTGTTGGATCAGGTGTGGGGCCCTGCGTGCCGCCAGATTGCTGCACGTTGCTGTTTAAGGAGTGCCGTGTGTGTTCACAGATTCTGCATTTATCACAGCAGACTGCAGTTCCATGAGCTGCTGGGACTCATGGATTCTCAGCCCATGGTTAATTTGGCTCCCAGGTTCTCAGCTGTGGATGCCTATATCTTGAACTACAGAGTGACATCTGGGGTCAGGGGATGTGTCTTTCCCTTGGGGAATCCAGGGGCAGAGGCAACTTTAAAAACACAGCTTTTTTAATTACATAAATTAACCCATTTATTATAGACTAGGGATATCTTAAATAGTAAGAGCTGCTACTGGCTGACTTGACTGTGACTGCAGAAGTGGGAGTGTAGATCCAGGTACCACCAGCCACAGTTTTCATGCAGGAACCACAGTGCCAGATCCACACAAGCCGCCTCTTCATCTTGGTCTTGCCACAGAAGGGGCAGGCAGACTTGGCTTGCTGGCTGATTTCAGTCTTATTCACTATTTTCTGGAGGGAGGCACCGTAGCAAGCCCCGTATTTACCGACAATGCCGGCTTTCTTGTTGCGCTTGGCCATGTCGGTGCAAGGAGGCCCAAACCCAGAGAGCAACACTGCCTTTTTAGGATTATGCATGAGTAGGAATAAACCGCTGGGCTGTGTGTGAGGATGTGAGGTGGAGAGCCAGGAAGGAGGACAGGCATAGGAGGGTGCTGAGACTTAAACATACTTTCAGCTGTGATGGTTCTGATGTTTGAGTTACTGAATGAGGTAAGCCCAGGAAGGTGATGATAATAATAACAACTTTCATAGTCCATCCATCCATCCATCCATCCATCCATCCATCCAT
>PVKA01037307.1:0-21104 GCA_004027165.1 Ctenomys sociabilis | reverse complement strand
TGCATGTACTTTAGTGCACATGTATTTCCATTTCCACGGAGAATGTGTACTGGAATAGGTTACTGGGTCTTTGGATGTAAACATGTATTTTAATATGAATTGTTTGCATAGAGCCTCCCTAAAATTATCTGGAGTGAAACAAGTCACCTCTTACATTATAAAGGAATCTTGTTAGACCTCGTAGAATTTCCATGTTGATCAAATAAAAGAAAAAACTAACACGTATAAAATTCTCAGTCAGAAAATAATGTGCTTAAATTGAAAGCTAAATGTTGATTTCTCCTAGGCTTGATCAGTTGTGAAGCCTCACTGTTAGAAGAAAGAAATGGTAATCTTGGCTGTCAGTTCTGATGGTCTGCTTAAAGAGTTCATTAATTGTGATGAAAAATGATCATTTCATTGAGTGGCTCCCCGAAAACTGTGCTGCCAGACCAAAAGGAGATCCATCGGCCCCAGACCCTAATCTATGTGGCAGACACAGAAGCCACGCATGGAACAGCTGAGCTAGAGTCCGAACACACTTTCATGGCTGGAGCAAGGCCAGCCAGCAGCACTCAGGGTGCCAGAGGTGAGCCAGGAGAGCAGGTTGTTGGGGAAATCATGGCGCGTGGGCATCCAGCCTTGTTCACCTCCCTTTTACTACAGCACGGAGTGCTCGGAAGTACTTTGCTTTCCATGTTCTCAGCCAGGCACTCTTGCACTTTCTGCGCGCCTCTTCCCTGTTCACTGTCTATAAACAAAGCTGCAGACCTCGCAGGGCTGTTGCTGCCTCTCAGTCAGTCCCAGCTTTTTTCTATGGATCTTGTTTCTACTTCACCTCCCATCAAACTTTGTCGGGACCCCACCGGTTGCACAGGTTGCAGCATGTGTGTTATGTCACTCAGGATGTGAACCAAGTTTTTATGTCTCTAGCACATCTAGTTCCATCTGCTTAGAAAAGAAGCCTGGTTACAGTTTTAGTCCATAAGTGTGGTTTTCCAGTGAAATAAATGGAAAGAATCCTTGTTGTTCAAGCAAGAGAAAGAGACCAGACTATCAACCCTCTTCAGGCCAAAATGGGTATATGTGCACAGTTCAGGCAGCAAACCCGACTGCTAACCCTTGTCTCAAGTGCAAGCCAACTCGCCCTTCTCATAAAGCATCAGCAGTGAGCCCATCTGAACAGCAGCATTCAGGCCTCTGGCCTGGAAGTTTACCACAAACCTCCTCCTCCTTCCTGGTAGTTTTCTTTCTTCTCATTTATTTTCTTCCTTTCTTCCTTCTTTTTGCTTTTCCTCCCTTCCTCTCCCCTTCATTCTTTCTTTTCTTTTTTCCCTTTTCTTTTTGAAATGTTTCCAGTTAGGTTATTCCTGAGTTGGGAAACACAAAAATAAAAACAGTTGTTAAAGGAAACAAAATCTGTCACAAGTATCAAAAAGCACAGAAGAGCGGGTGATATCTCGCTATTTCGCTCAGTGAACTAAATGTCTGCTTAGGCAAGAACAAGGGCTGGGATAGATCCCTGGCACCACATGCCATGCTAGCCCCACACCCGGGCACGCTGAGCCAGCCACTGAGTCCAAGCATGGTGGCATATGCCCACAATCCCTGCTGAAAACAGGAGGATCACTATAAGTTCGAGCTCTGTAATGAGAACCTGCACAAAACAAAATAAACAAATAAAACAGTAAGAGGTAAAAGGTTATTTGGGTGACAAAAGGAAGCATCTAATCCAGGAAGACAATAATTAGCTATTTATAGACAACAGACTTAAATTTGAATTTTACTTCTTTTACATATTATTTATATAAAGATCTGGGGCCTGGGAGATGGCTCAGTCAAATAAGCGCTTCCCTGGCAAGCGCAAGGATCTGAGTTCAATCCCCAGTTCAGCCAAAATAAATAAATAAATAAATAAATAGGGTCTGGAGAAGAAAATTTAGAATAGTTTTATGTACATGTATTTAGTAATATGTGAAAATATAAATGCAAAGATAGGAAATATTATGAAATTGGAGATAATAAAGTACAATTAATGTGTTAAATAAAATAAAATATGCATCAGTTATATTACTTTCTTGCTAAGACATGATGACTTTATAATAAACAAATAAGAATTATACCCATTAGCATTTGTATATTCACACTGGTAATTATATTTGTCTGGTACAATTAAACATTCATACTAGCTAGCATTTGTCCTTTTTCTATCCCCTTTTAGTTGTACGATCAAATTATAGAACAGACAAAACAAATGCATGAGGATGATATCAGAGCGGTGCCTGCTTCTCATCACCAACAGCTTCCAGTAGCTCACAGGAAGTTTTAACTGGACCTCTTGCCTCTCAGAAGGCCCTGGGTCTGAGAATTTTTCTGCTGCTTCTCTCCCAGTCTATATTGGAAGGGCTTCTTTTCTTTTCTTTTTTCCACACATACTAGGATGATTTTTTTTGCAGGCGGCCCAGTATCAGCTTGTCACCCTGTGTTCTCCGCACAACATTTCTCCCACCAAAGGGCTCCTCCCTTCCTTGCTTCTTCGCCCTGCCCCTCTCAGCACACCACAGGTTACTGACATTCTCCAGCCCCAGATACCGTTTCGGTCTCTGGGTCCCAGGAGAAGTTGGCTGCTCTCTGGGAAGCCCTGTGTCTCTGGCCTTTCCAAATCCCCACACAGGTTTCCTGAGAAGTCCCTTGGTCCCTCTTCCTAGCCCACGAGGCCCCCTCCTCTTCCCGGTGGCCTTCCGGTTGGGTCAGCACGATCTTCATCTCCCCTCCCAGCCCTCCCCCAGAGGTCATCATCCGGGATACATGAGCTTCCATCTGCAACGTCTCATCCCCGCTCTCCCAGCCAATTCATATTTCCATGCTTCTATCATCTGGCCCCAATTTAAACAAATACCAGAGTAACCATTAGTGGTGATGCTTCAATTTTCTGGATTTAACTCAACCAAAATTACCCTCCAAAACACAGATGATTTGTGGGGGAAAAAAATCTAGTTTCAATAGCCTAGTGTCCAAATACTTAAGCTATCTTCTCAAGGATGTATTTTTATTCATTCTTGAGTCCAGAGCTCGGATGTCACCTCCTGTAAGGAGTATGCAGCGAACTCTTCAAGACAAGTTAATCATTCCAGTTTCTGGGCTTCGCGAATCATCACAACGGTTAGCATGACGTATTATAATTAACCTGCCAGGACAGCTGCCTTCCGCACTGGTCTTGAACTCCACAAGAGCGAGGGTTGTGTCCTACTCGCCTTTCAATCCCCCATTTCAATTCAATTCAGCAAATATTCAACACTGTGTCAATTTCAAACACTTAATAAATATTTCATGAGAGAATGAAAAGGAGTAAAGGAAGATAAATTTACATCGTCTTAAAATATTTCTAAAAAAAACATTTGGTAGAAAATCTTTTTTTCCCTCCTGCTTCTTAGGGAAAAAAAAGTTTTCCCGAAGTCCACATTCGGGGAGCTTTAAGGTTTGTTTTTCCCAGTTTTATGTTTATAAATTTAAATTTAATTGATACATATCTTGAATTATACAAGAAACTTGCGAGGCAATCTAGCTCGGAGAGACTACAAGTAGAGGGTGCATGGGGCCAGTTCTCAGCCTCTTCCCTCACAGCAGACAACACTAGTGATCGTGGTGCTGCTCTTTTCATGAAGCCCTGACTCCGCCTTAGAATCTTCTCTCCGCACTCAACAGGCTGCTTGCAGGGGGTGGTAGTCAGGACGACTCCTGTTTGCCCTCTTTCATCTAATGTGCTCTCTTATTGCAGACAGGCAAAGTTAGATTCTGAAAGCTTAAATGACTTTACTTAGATCACAGAGGTAGTTAGTACTATAGCCTCAACTAAGAACCCAGTCATCTATTAGAAATATCTTTATAGATGGTTAATAGAAATGAATTTCATAGAAATGTCTTTCTTTACATATATATATATATATATATATATATATATATATATATATAGTTTTAAAATAACGTGGTTATGAAATATTTGTTCCTTTTTACCAGCTATAGGCTAACCATCTCTCGGTGTATATGGTGTAATATATGTGTCTGTGTATTATAATATTTAAATCAAGGGACATACTTCTTAATGTATGTCATAAAAAATTAGTGAATACAAAAGAAAGCAATGAAAACAAGTGTTTTAGTATAACTACTTGATGCCTTTCATATAGCTTTGTAGTACATCCAAAGCATCTAAAAATATAGCAGTGGAAAGACTGATAATATATATAATTTTTGTCAATTGGCTATTGTTATTAATTTTTATTAACTTTTCCTATGTTTCTAAGTTATTCTCCACTGAGATGGCACTGCCACTTATATAACAGAGTCAAAGATTGCAGGACTCTTAAGTGGTCTTTTTTAGATTGTTTAAATGCTATAGATGGCTCTTTATCACACAGGTTGCTTATGTGTAAAAAAAATACATGTAAAAGAAAACAAGAGCTACACTACTGTTTTCTTTTTCAGAGCACGAGCTTAAAATTCTCCAAAGATACAGGCTTGTTTCTTCCAAGTGGGCCAGCAGTGGTATGAGACACACAGAAAAAGTTGAAATAAAAATCTCAAATTCTGTAGTCTGTTTTGCTTTAGAAGAGAAACTGAAAGACGCTCTCAAAGAATCAACACCCAGGGTACCTCATTATCAGAAGCAGAGAGGCAAATGAGAAAAGAAGAGTAAAGGAAAAGCAGCCCTAGAGTCTGAAAGCAGATGAAAGAAGACAGGGACATGGAACCTGGGACATGGAATCACACAAAGGTCAGCCATCTGAAGATGAGAAATGAAATAAACTATTAACAAATAACCATGACAGACTGCAGGGGGAAATGCCTGATTTTTGTGGACCAAGAAAAAGTAGTTGTTCCTGACCTCGAGTGGATATTTATCAGCTCATATCTTCGCATGATGTATGATGGTAGCAGATGTAGGACAGCGACCCTACAAATTTGCCTCTTCAGAGGCCAGGGTTATCAGGGCAAAGCATTAAGCTGTTCTCAGTTGCCAATAATCCCTGTTAAAAAAAAAAAAAAAACATGATAGCAACTATAGCAGTTACTCACTTAGCATCTCTCAGACCCAGTGTACTCTTTCTCTCTTTGGTTTTGTAATGCTAGCACTGGATTTGACAGCCGGCTTCCACTTAAGGTTCTCCTACTGGAAAGCAGCATCAGAAGACTCGAAAGTAGGGGCGGAGAAAGGTGAAAATAGAATATGCTACCCCTTCCTGCTCCTGTTTGTGGCTGGTCCTCAGAACTAGCTGCGTATTGTCCCCTCAGAAATCAAAAACTCGACTATGAGCGGATCTGTCCTCCATGAGAGCTGTATTCTGTTCTTAGCTCTTCAGACAGTAGCAGTTCCCCTCCATACTTCTAAACTGTTGTAACTAACAGTTATCCATTTGGGTTAAAAAAAAATTCTGTGAATTTATCAGTGGGATACAAGAAAATAATACAACTACAAGTTTTCTATATGTGTGAAATAAAAGATGGACGGTGATCAATGACAGGATTTGAAAAAAGAAATATGATTATTCATGGATCATGAGGCAATCTCTCATTTGCATAGCAGTTTTTAGAATAAAAAGCTAGCAGCGAAGTGTGGACTTTAGTTGTATTGTGTAGTGAATAGTTTTTAATTCTGTTGCTCACCTGAGTTGCTTGCTACTGTTAGTACTTGTTTTTCTTAGTACATGTTTGTAGTACACAATTATTGCAGTTATCATGGGGAGTTGGTACCTGTACATAACACAGCTTAATTCTTTTTTGTACCTCTCCCTCCCATTTCTCTCTGATCCTTCTAACATTTGGTCCCCTTCTCATTTACAAAAGCTCTAGATCCACCTCTTCCCTCAGTTCTTTTTTTCCAGTCCCCGAGATGCTGTAGAAGAAGAGGCACCGAGTGTTTTCTTTTCACTTTAAATAGTGTTTGTAATTCTCAGCTATTATGGCTTGTGTGTCTCCCCCCTCCACTGCCACTGCCACACACACACACACACACACACACACACACAGCTTTATGTGGCCATAGGTGGGGTTTTTGAGAGGTGACTAGTTCTAGGGTGTATAGGGCTAGATCAAGAACATGATGCTGAGGTTGATTTACTGTGATACTATGATTAAGGGGTCAAGTGTTATTTGCCCTAGCCTCAGTGGTAAAATATAGGAGACTAAAGAGGGCTATAGTTGTCACTTGCCCCTTGCCACTTGATGTCTTCTACCTGCCATAAACTTTCTCCTCTGTGATACCCCCATGCCATCCCCTCTTCCATGGAGCCAGGTAATCATGGACTCAAACCTCTACAAATTGAGGCAAAACACACCTTTCCTCTTTTAACCTTGGGTGTCCAGTATTTTGTCTCGACCAAGAGAATTGTAATTAAGACACTAGCCATATATACACTCTTGAGTCTTTTACTGGTGGTGCAGCTTAAATTCTTTGCAATACAGAGCTCAGCAGACACCGTCCTGTAGCCTTCATGACTTCAAAGGGTGAGTTTTCTCCAAGGATGAGATGGAGAAGCGGGTGCCAGGACTTTCCACATGAGTCCTTGTACCTAGACAAGGTCAGAGAGGCCGGAGTGGATCTTCCTGAGTAAAGTGCTGGGCATGGGTGGTAGAATGACCCAACAGCCATTTTTGTAGAACTTTGAGGGCTTTTCCTTCTCCCCAAAATGTGGAGCTCAGACAAGGAGTTTTCAAGTCCCTGCTCTGTTCTATTCAATCTCATCTGATTTTCTCAACAGCCCTGGGAGAATGGTGCTATTTGTAGCTCTACCTTACAAAGGAGGAGACTGGACTTTATACTCTAAGTCTTTTGGTGAGGTCTCACAGTTGCTCTACTCTGCTTATGCAATGTGCTTGTTAGAACCAGTGGCAGAAACCAACTCTTGCCTTGGGAAAGTTTTCATTAATCCAGGCAGTAAGTTATAGTCCTTAGTGAAAACAAAATGTTCAGAGTTAGAAAAATGCTGTGTGTGTGTGTGTGTGTGTGTGTGTGTGTGTGTCTGTGTCTGTGTGTGTCTGTGTGGTGTCCTTTAGTCATAGTAAACATGGATAAAACACTTAGCTTTTCTTCCTTTCCATGGGTATTTTCCTTTTGGTACTAAGCTTTTTTACGCCATCTTTCTACCCTGGGTTTCTCTCTCACCAATATTCCTTCCTACCCTTCATTTCTTTTCTTCCAGTCCCCATAAAAATCCAAAGGAAGGGCCAGTGAGATAGCTCAACAGACTAAGCACCTGCTTAGGCAAGTGCAGGGACATGGCCAAGGGTCCTCATAAGAGTGGTATATGTTGATATCTGTGAACTCAGCAATTACATTGAGGACAGCAACGTATAATACTAAAGTCACACTTGAAATACCTGACATCTTGGCCTTCTGAGTGTGTACCATTTATAATGACATATCAATTATTACTATACTCTCCTTAAAGTAAGTTTTTGAAAAAGGTAATAAAAGACAAGAACAAAAATTTAAGATTTCCTTTTTTCTTTTTGTATTTAGGATGGGTGTACATGGTGTACAGGTTCTCACTGTGTAGATCGAACTCGGAGTGATCTGCCCATTTGCAGCCTCCCAAGTGTTGGGATTACAGGCGCACACCACCACGCCCAATCTCAATCACCATTTCAGAGTGCCCCAGTGGCGGGACCAGCATGGCAGGCCAGGGGATCGAACTCCCAGCCCCTGCATCTGCCTAAGCAGGCACTTTAATCCACTAAGCTATTTGACCGCCCTAAAAATTTAAGATTACTTGAAAGTAATGTTCAATCATTTGTCCCATCTTGAATAACTATATCTGAGTGACAGATTTGACAATGAAAATAGATAATATATCAATCACTGTTGGTCAGATATTCTTGTTTTGAAAATCTGTAATGTACATATTATATGCTATATGTCTCTGTCTTTGCTTTTGTTTTTCTTGCTCTTGTTTTTACTCGTCAAAATAAAATTATAAAAATTTTTAAAAAGAGTGGTATAGAAGAATGTGAGGCTTTTAGATGAGACTTGCTATTCTGGAGGACTGCTGAGTATAACTGGAAAAGCTAGCAAGAGGAGTGTGATAGCCAGGAGCTATGCAGATGGGGATTATATTCCCATTAGCTGAAAAAGCTGAAGCTACCTGGTGAAAACTGTTTTACTTTCACCATCAAATCTAAAAAACAGAACAAAACTTATTTTTTTCCTTTTCATATCTCCAGTTATAATGGAGGACTTATCTCCACTCCGCCCTAGGGGCAGATCTAGCTAGGCTTTAGATCTTTAATCCTCCTATCAGTTTGGGTACCTTAACTACCATTACTATTCATTCTGCCTTCTTACTGACTCTGCTTTCTAACCATCCTATGTCATCCTTGGTTTAAAGATGATGAAAGCTCTTCCCTCCTTCTATCCTTCCTCCTTATAGACAACTGGGTGTATCTTGTTTCTTGAAAAACTTACTGAGCTAGGTGTGATGGCCCACGCCTTTAATTCTGCATTCAGAAGGCTATGGCAGCCTGGGAGACGCAACAAATTCAAGGTCATCCCCAAGTACATAACAAGACCCTGTCTCAAAACCAAAAAAATTACTGCTAGTATTTTGCCTCCATATCTGTGACAGTTAACTGATTGCCTCAACTTGAATTAGAAACACCCAGCCAAATTGGGTCAGCATGGTCCTGGGTACTCCTGAAGGAATTTACTGAGGATAGAAAACATAACCTAGAGAGGCTTGCTACCTGAAAGGTATAAAAGGGAAGCAAAGAAGCAAGCCCCGCCTTCGGAGAAGAAGCTCCAGTCTTCACAGTCTCCTGGCTTCCAGTGCAGACACTTTGGCCTCATCTTGTTTTATTTAGCTCACAGTTTGTAGAGGTTGCAGTCAGTAGCCAGTTGACCCCAGGCAGGGAAGCATGATGGCATGCCAGAGGGGCATCAAAGAGGAAAATAAGCCCACGGTAGAGCTGAGGATTTGGCTCAGTGATGCAGTACCTATCTGGTAAGCATGTGTTCCTGAGTTTGATTTCTGACAAAGCAGAGTAGGTAGAAGACAGCAAGTAGGAAGTGATGACAACAGTAGAAGCAGCAGCAGCAGCAGCAATCCCATCTCTCCCTTTTATCCCATCCAGGCTGTACACCATTTGATTGGCACCACCCATACCAAGGTAAGACATACTTAATACAGCATGGTACAACCTAGATCTGAAAAGCCTCACCTGGGACTGTATGCAGCTTTGGGAGGACCTGTACAGCCAAGCTATAACAAGCCTCCTGATTCGGACTTGGGACTCATACAGGGTGGTACACCAAGGCCTTTGGCCAGATCTGATCTGCTGGATTCCCAGTGGCAAATAAACCCTGTGGGTGACCACTGTAAGCCAGTCTTGTCAATTCTCATATGTTTGTGTTTGTATCAGGCATTAAATCTGTTTCTCTAGCAAGCCCTGACTGATCCAATATCCCTACTTTTCTTTGCTCATATACACCTTAAAAAAAAAGGCTTGCCATTGGCTTTCTTAACTAGAATCCAATGACATTTTTTAAAAATTTCATCAACATTTGACACTCTTTTTCATTCTGTAGTTTCAAATACAGTTTCTATTTTTTAGTTGTTTTTCTTTGGCTTGTATTGACTATCTTTCCTGTTTTTTCCCTGCTCCTAATTCTCCCTTGCAGAGTCAGCCTGCACTCTCTAAATTAAATGAAAAGCTTCTCACTCTATGGTTTATCTCCAGACATTCATGTTTGCTCCTAGATCAAATTAAGATTTGCATACCAATACTTTCTTAAGCTTTATGTCTCTCTCTGAAGTTGCTTTGGCCTTTTTTTGGTGCTTCAAAAGCAGGATATCATCTCCTTTTGCACAAATTATTACCAGAAGAATACATTTCCCTTATACTAAACTGTTCCCAAGAGAACTTCTCATGGGAAAGCTTTCTGCATATCTTCCTAGGTCAGGTTGATATGTTCCATGTGCCCATGTTTTCCTTTCCCCTTGTGTTTCCATTTCCTTTCTTTCAGATTTAATTTACACATTTATTTTATTCTACTCCCTTTTGGATGATGTCAGTCCTTCAAACTTCTTTTTTTTTTTTTCTTTTTTGGGGGCCTGAGGGCTTGGGGGCACTAGGAATTAAACCCTAGACTTCTAATAGTGACACCAGAACAGCCCTCTTTTTATTTGGGGATGAGGTTCCACTAAATTACCCAGGCTGTGCTTCAACTTGCAAACCTCTCTCCTGGCCTACACACTTCTCATTCTTAAGGCCTCATCCTTAATAGGAAGCACCCCTTCTTCCTGGGCATTTCTCCAGATTCTACATGTCCAAGACGTAACAAGTTAGATGTTATTTTGGCCAAGAGTACTTTGAGGATTTTTTTTTTCTCTAACTTAAACTAATTTTGAGATGGTTTTAAATTCACATGCACTTAAAAGAAATAAAGAAGAGATCTCATGTCCTCTTACATAAGCCTCCCAACCCTGTGGTATTATCCTGCAAAACTGCAGTACAATATCACAGTCAGGACGCTAGCAATGATACACCCCAGACACAGAATGCTTTCATCATAAGGCTCCCCTGTCACTTCTTACAAGTTACAAGTACTTCCACCTCCACATCCCCTGTAAGGACTAATCAATTCACTACTTCAATAATTTTGTCTTTTATAGAATACTGTAAAAGGAGTCACACAATAACCTTTTAAGATTACAATTTTGTTTTCACTCAGCATTGTCTGAAGATCCATCAAAGGCAGCAATGGTGAACCTTTTAGACACCAAGCACCCAAACTGAAACCCAAAACCCATTTATTGATCAGAAAGTCCTGCTCTCACTACAATTAAACCTAAACACTGGGATTTTATTTAGAAAAAAAACAGTTAATAGATTAACATCTTAGGTCTTAAAAGTAAAACAGGACTATAGCCAGCATGCAAGCCTGGAGTGTGAGTGGGACCACCCAGTACCCAGGCCCATTATAAAACCCTGTGGTAGAACTCCTGCAGAGAGGCTAGAGGCAAGACCCATCCAGCTGGTCCAGGAGCATAACATCTTGCCAGAGGGGCACAGCGGGTTCACTTCCAAGGGCTGCAGCAGGAAGAAGTGGAGCACAGCAGCCAGACCCAAGCCACAACTACCTGGATTATTTTGAACTTGATAGATCTGTAACTTGTGCTAAGATATAAGTCCACCAAAGCTCTACACCAAAGGTCAGAGGACAGTGCTATACAACATGACAAAGATAAGGAACAAAATGCATTCTTAGGCCCTGAGCCCACCCAGAACAGATGCAGGGGACAATAACATAGAAGAAATTGGAAATCACATCCAGAAATCTCTGAAATAGTAGCATTTGAAGTAAATAAACAACTTCAGAAAGGTACAGAGGAAATCAGAACAGAAATAATTTCTGAAGTAAAAAAAAAAGAAATGATAATGATAATGAAAGAAGCATTAAGTGTTTCTAAAGAAGATACTGATTTAAAAAATAGAGGAAAATAGAAAAATGATGGAATCCTTGAATGAGCAATATATGAAAGAAATAGAATGCGTTAAGCAGATTCAGAGTGCTATACCAGAAATTAAAACCTCAGTCACAAGCTGGCAAAACCATTTGAATGAAAGTGAAAATAGACTTGAGGACACCATTGCAGCTAGTGAAAAGGTAAGAAAATGTCTCTTAAAAACAACTAACATGCAAGAAAAAATAATCCAACATATGAAGATGATGCAAAGACTAATAGGCATCAATAAAAAAGAAGGAGTCAAGACACATGATTTAAAAAAGAATATGGCTGAGTGAGTCCTGCCGCCACATTCTCAGGACACTTTACACCCTGCTCTCCTGCACTCTTGGGAAACCTCCACCCCTGCCACCCAGCCCAAGCCCAGCTAGTGTGTGGGAGTTTCTGTGGTCCCCTGTGCCCCTGGCCCAGGGGCACAACAGAGGGGCACCACAGGATCACTGTTACCAGAGGGGCACAACAGGTCCACTTCCAAAGGCTGCAGCAGGAAGGAGCTGAACACAATAGCTATACCCAAGCCAAGTATAACTGGATAAACTCAAACTCAATATATCTGCACTCGAATTTCATTAGGTACTAAGGTTATAACTACGCCAAAGGTCAGAAATCAGTGCTATAAGAAATGACAAAGAGAAGGGGCAAAATGCAATCTCAGGCCTCAAGCCCACCCAGAACAAGTGCAGTAGACATTAACTCAGCTGAAAGGTACGAATTAATAGTGTCAGAAGTAGAAACAACAGCAGAAAGGTATAGAGGAACTCAGAGCAGAATTAATTTCTGGAATAAAAAAATAAATCTCTGAATTAATAGCATCTGAAGTAAAGAACCAAATATAGAAACACGGTAGAAACCCAGTGCCCACCCAGAACAAGTGCAGAAGACACTAGCTCAGCTGAAATCTATAAATTAATAGTGTCGGAAGTAAATAAGCAACAGCTGAAAGGTATAGAGGAAGTCAGAATTAATTTCTGAAATAAAAAAAGAAATCTCTGAATTCCTAGCATCAGAAGTAAAGAATCAAATACAGAAACATATAGAGGAAACCCAATCTGAAAAAAAACTCCGCAGTAAAATAATTAATAGGCCCTTCTAAAGAAGACATTGATAAAAAAAAAAATAGAGGAGATTAGAAAAATCATGGATTCCTTGAATCAATAATACAGAAAGGAAATAGATTGCATGAAGCAGGGTCAAAGAGATATAGAGGAACTTAAAATGGCAAGCACAAGCCCTCAAAACCATTTGAGTGAAAGTAAAGACAGAGTTTCAGATCATGAAGACTGGTGCAGGTAGTGAAAAGGTAAGAAAAGATCTCTTAAAAACAACTAGGATGCAGGAAAAAATAATTCATCACCTGCAAGATGATGCAAAGATGAACAATGTGAGACTAACAGCCATCAATGAGAAAGAAAGAGTCGATACAAATGATATAAAAAGAATATGGGCAGAATAGCAGAAAACTCCCAAATATGAGAAAACAATCCCACACTCAGGTAACCGAAGCACACAGAACGCCAAAAAACTTCAACCCAATTAAAAACACACTGAGACATATAATAGTCAAGATCCCAGAAATCCAGCACAAGAATAATATACTGAAATCCACTAGAGAAAAGAAGCAGATCACATTCAAAGGAAAACCCATCAGAATTATGGCTGACTTCTCTTCAAAATCCATGAAGGCAAGAAGACCATGGAGCAGAGTACTTCATGTCCTGTATGAAAACAATTTCCAGCCCAGACTACTATACCCTGAAAAACTCTCTTTCAAGTTTGATGGAGAAGGGAAATACTCCCATGAGAAAGAACAACTAAAGAATTTCATGATGACAAAGCCAACCCTGCACAGACTACTGAAAGATGTTCTAGAGAGGGACCAAAATGATCAGAACTCCATGAACAACAACAGAAGGAACCAACTAAATAGGGCAAACAAATAAACACAGAACAAAAATGAGTAAAGCACAACAGGTAAATAACATGTCAATCATAAGTCAACACATCTCAATTAAAACCATCAATGTAAATGGACTCAATTCACCAATTAAGAGAAGTCTACTGCCACAGTATATTAGAAAACAAAATCCATCGATATGCTGAATACAAGAAGCACACTTAACTCATGAACAAATTCATAGGCTGAAAGTCAAAGGATGGAAAACAATACTACATGCCCCAGCACCTCTGAAAAAAGCAGGAGTAGCAATCCTGTTCTCAGGGGGTCTCAACTTCAAACCAAGAATGGTCAAATGAAATAAAAAAGGCCACTGTATACTTGTTAGAGGAAAAACTCAAGAGGAAGAGGTAACACTCATAAATATGTATGCATCACACACGGGAGCACCCAAGTATATAAGACAAATCTAAATGGATATGAAAAATCTAATATCCAATACCACAGTCTTAACAGGAGACCTTAACACCCTCTTATCCCAAAAAGATAGGTCAACAAGACAAAAAATTGACAAAAGAAAGTAGCAGAACTGAACCAGAGCTTGGAACAAATGGATTTGGTGGACATACATAGATTGTTCCACCCAACCACAGCTGAATACACATTTTTCTCAGCTACACATGGGTCATTTTCTAAAATACACCACATACTAGTCCATAGGTCATGCTGAAGTATATGCAAGAAAACAGAAATTTTCCATGCATATTGTCTGACCACAGTATAGTGAAACTGGAAATAAATTACTAAGAAAGCCAGAAAAACCTACAATAATTAAATAACACCCTACTCAGCAATCAATGGGTCACAAGTTAAATTTAACAAGAAATTCGACCATATCTATAATTCAATGAAAATTCAAGCACAACTTATCAGAAGTTATGGGATGTGATAAAAGCAGTTCTCAGAGGGAAATTCATAGCTGTGAACTCACACATTAGGAAAACAGAATGGGAACAAATAAACACCCTAATGCTGCACCTCTGACATCTAAAAAAGGAAGAACAAACCAAATACAAAGCCCAAAAATGGGAAGAAATTATAAAGATTAGAGCAGAAATTAATTCAATTGAGAAAACAGTTAAAAGAATTAACGAATCAAAAAGCTGATTCTTTGAAAGACTAAACAAAATTGATAAGCACCTAGCTAACCTCATCAAAAAGAGGAAATAAAAAGTTCAAATACAAGCAATAAGGAATTAAAAGGGTGCAATCATGACAGACCCAGTGGAAAGTCAGAAGATTATAAATAGCTACTTTGAGAATCTTTACGCTCACAGAATAGAAGACACAGATGAAATGGACAGATTCCGAGAAAGGTACAGATTACCAAAACTGAATCAAGAAGATACAAGAACTCTCAATACCCCAATAACAGCCAATGAAATATGAAATGTAATAAAAAGCCTGCTGACAAAGAAAAGTCCATGTTCTGATGGATTCACAGCTGAATTCTACAACAAATTCACAGAAGATATAATCCCCACACTCCTCAAACTCTTCAATGAAATTGAAAAGGGAACAGCTCTCCCAAAATCATTCCTGGAGGCAAATATTATACTGATACCAAAACCAGGGAAAGACACAACTAGAAGTCCAATGCGCTATCCATTGCACGACGGAGCCACCTAAGTCACAACTAAAAAAGAGAACTATAGGCCAATCTCCCTCATGAACATAGATTAAAAAAAAATCCTCAATAAAATCCTAGCAAATAGAGTACAGCAAATCATCAAGAAAATCAGAAACCATGACCAGGTAAGATTCATCCCACGGATGCAAGGATGGATCAATGTTTGAAAAATCTATAAATGTAATACACTATATCAATAGAGAGAAATCTAAAAACCACATGATCATCTCAATTGATGCAGAAAAGGCTTTTGACAAAGTCCAACATTCATTCATGCTCAAACTCTTACAGAAAATGTGAATAGAAGGCCTCTATTTCAATTTGATAACATCCGTGTATGACAACCCAATGGCTAATATAATTCTAAACGGGGAATAACTGAAATGTTTTATTCTCAGATCTGGTACTAGACAAGGATGTCCTCTATCACCTCTCCTATTCAATATAGTTCTGAAATCATTAGCTAGAACCATTAGACAAGAGAGAGAAATAAAAGGAATAAGAATAGATAAAGAAGAAATTAAAATATTATTATTTGCAAATGACATGATACTTGGAAGACCCAAAAAAGAAGCTTTACTTGGAAGCTTCCACCAAGAAGCTATTAGAATTGATACACAAAATCGATAACATAGCAGGATACAAAGTCAATAACCAAAAGTCAATAGCATTCCTCTACACAGATAACAAACACACTGAGAAGGAAAATAGAGAAACAATACCTTTTACAATAGCACCACGGATAATAAAATACCTCAGAATTCATCTAACTGAAGAAGTCAAAGATCTTTTCAAGGAAAATTTCAGTACTCTTAAAAAAGAGATTGTAAAAGATTTCAGAAAATGGAAAGATATTCCCTGCTCCTGGATAGGAAGATTGTGAAGATGGTCATACTGACAAAATTGTTGAACAGATTTAATGCAATCCCTATTAAAGTACCACCAACATAACTCCCAGACCTAGAAAAATTGTTCCTAAAATTTATTTGGAAACAAAAAATACATATAATAACAAAGGCAATCTGGGACAACTAAGACAAGGCAGGAGGCATTACAATTCCTGACTTGAAATTATACTGCAAAGCTAGTGTGATAAAATCAGTATGGTATTGGCAACGAAATAGACCTGACAATTAATGGAATAGATTAGAAGATGTAGACGCCTCTACAAACACACTCAGCCACCTGATCTTCAACAAAGAAGCCAAACAGGCATACTGGAAGAAAGATAACTGTTTAACAAGTGGTGCTGGAAAAACTGGCTTTCTGCATGCTGAAACCTAAAACTTAACCCAGGACTATCATCATGCACTAAGCTAAAGTCAAAATGGATTAAAGATCTAAACATTAAAACAGAAACACAAAATCTCCTGGAAGAGAAAGTAAGAGGAACTCGTAAAGACATAGGGGTAGGCAAAGAGTTCATGAACAAAAATCAAATCACATGCTTAATACTTGAAAGAATTAACAACTGGGACTCCCTCTTATTGAGAAGTTTTTGCATGCCAAAAGAAATTATCAACAAAGTGAAAAGACAATCCAGAAATTTTGAAAAAATCTTAGCTAATAAGCACTCAGACAAAGGTCTGCTCTCTAGAATTTATAAAGAATTAAAAAACATCATTAGCTAGAACCATTAGACAAGAGGGAGAAATAAAAAGAGGCAAATATTATACTGATACCAAAACCAGGGAAAAATTAAATTTAAAGACCCAGTCCAGAAATGGGCACTCAAGATGAATGAACACTTCTCAAAGAAGAAGTTTAAGGAAATGAATAAATATATGAAAAAGTGCTCCACATCACTGGCCATCCATGAAATGCAAATTAAAACAATACTGAGGTACCATCTGACCCCAGAAAGAATGGCTATCATAAAGAAATCAACCAACAACAAATGTTGGAGAGACATGGGGAAAAGGGAACCCTTCTCCACTGTTGTTGGGAATGTATACTGGCACGACCATTTTGGAAATCAGTGTGGAGACTCCTTGAAAAACTAGGACTGGAAATCCCATTCAATCCAGCTATTCCCCTACTGGAAATTTTCCCAGAGGACCTGAAAATGTCATATCATAGTGATATATGTGTACCTATGTTTATAGCAGCACAATATGTGATAGCCAAATCTTGGAAATAACCAAGATGCCCGTCACAATAGGAATGGTTGAAAAAGATGTGTTATTTTTATACAATGGAGTATTACTCAGCGATAAAGAAACTTGAAGCATTTATATTTAAATGGATGCCATTTGAAGATACACTCATAAGTGATATAGCCAGACCCAGATGTATAAATATCATATAGTCTTCCTACTATAACAACTCAAAGGAAGAAATACAAATAGAAAGGTATAACACAATTAAAATGAAAGTGAGAACTTGAGGATTGGACATCGAGGAGAGGGCAAGGAGAAAAGCTTAGAAACATGACAGGGGCAAAGCCATACACTTATATGCACAAGTTGGGTAAGGCAATGATCCTCAGAAACATCGGCAGGTTTTTGAAGCCAGCAGTTAATTGGTAGGATTCTAACCCTGAATAACTATACAAGCTGATACCTGTGAACTAAGCAACTGGACTGAAGATAGCAATGGGTAATAGAAGGGTCATGCTTGGATGGCCTGTCATTTGGGTCTTCTAAATATGTACTTCTTGTCATGACATACCAATTATTACCATATTGTCTCTCAAGATTAAAGTTTGCTGTTTTTTTTTTAAAGTGCGTAATAAGTGAAAAAAAAAAAAAGACAAAAGAAAAAATGTCACAGGATTGTCCTGCTACAATGCTGTATATGGTAAGATTTTTAAATTTCTTTCTAAAAATATGTAACTGTTTATTCATATTCTTTAAATATTTTTCATTTTGTAAATTTTTATCTCCATATTGTGTAAGGACTTAATCTTTAACATATCAATACTTGATGGAAAATACCTGTTACATGTTATGTATAACATGTTTGATATCAGACAGATAGTGAAGTTATACCCAATTGTATATGTTGTAGGGTAATAATAAGCTAATCTTGGGTTAACAACCTAAGTTTTCAGATCAAAATTTAGAGAAACAGAACGGCTTCAAGCACAGCCAACATTTTCATCCTAGCCTTTCAATGTCAGTGAAGACTCAGGACATAGGAGAATCTGTACTGTAACATCATGTAACAGTTGTGCCCCAAATTTCCTGATCAAGGAGATTATAGGGCCACAGAACAATGTGATTGATGATGTAGAGTGTGCCTAAGGAGAGTCACATGGAAAGAAAGCTTTCACTCAGGCTTTCACAGAGAGAAAATTGGTCAGGCAATGGCTGTGACTCATCCACACGGCTGACACTGACAAGAGATCAGTAAACTGTGATACAGGGTTACAGGATAAATCCTGAGGGGACTTAACTGACCTTATCAGATACAAAAGATACACTTCTTGTTACATAGGTTTTGCTTTATCTTGGTCTTAATCATACAGCAGAAAAGTATAAATATGAGGTATATAAAATAAAGCCATATTAATATGCTGTGCTGTGAAAGACTCAAGGCAACAACTTCTGTGGATAACCTACTACTATTGTGCACTGCTCGACTGTGTTCGACTGTTTTGCTGAATTCACACACCTATAGTATTTAGATGCCAATGGAATACCCGTATCTGACAGGACTAAACAAAAAAAGGGGATCAAAGAAAGGTCCATTCTGTATTTGTATATCCAGTATAATTAGGATAGATATACACCTATTTTTGCTTAAATCAATGAGAAGAAAGGTACGTACTAATAGTGTTTGGATACGTACTAATATCCTGTCTGTATCTTGTAATATGGATAACCACTAAGAAGATAACAATGTACAAAGAATTAATTATTGAAATTGTCCTATTAATCAAGTTTGAAACTGTCTTATTACTATTTGTTTCCCAATAAAATAAAAAAAATTAGGAAATCGTAAACCTGGGTAAGCTACCTGCAAAGATAATGCACAAAGCATGACTGAGTCGGAAAGCCACCTTGAACTGATTTGGCCTAATACATGGAAATATAGATGTGTTAGTAATTCTCCCTTGTTATTAAAAAGGTTTCAGTAACTTAAAAAAGTATGGAAAGAAGTAATAGAAAAAAACTCAAATATGGGGAAACATTCTGACTCCCAGGCAACCAAAGCATATAGAACTCCAAATAACATCAATGCAATTAAAACCACACCCAGACATATAATTATTAAGTTCACAGAAATTCAGCTAGAAAAAAGAAACATCACATTTCAAGGAAAACCCATCAGAATAACAGCAGATTTCTTTTCACAAATGATCAAACTGTGGCGAGGCAGAAGGCTCAGTAGAATAAGCACTTCCCTGGAAAGTGCAAGGGCCTGAGTTCAATCCCTGGTTCCTCAAAAAAAATAAAATAAAATAAAGCATAGGGCAAAGTACTTCAAGTCTTGCAAGAAAACAAATTCCAATCCCAACCGATACACCTTGCAAAATTTTCTTTTAAGTTTAATGAAGAAGTGAAATACTCCCATGACAAAGAACAACTAAAGAATTTCATGACAACAAAGCCAATCCTACACAGACTACTAAAAGATATTCTAGAGAGGGATCAAAATGACCACAACTCTATGAATGAGAACAGAAAGAACCCACCAAATAGGGCAAACAATTAAACACAGGAGAAAAAGAGGTATACCAAAGCAGTGTTTCAATTATTCTTTTATATATAACAATAAAATATTTCCATCAGCATACTCTACAAATGAACTTCTCCTGCACCCTCGAGATCATGATTCTATCTGGGTCTATAGGGTGGATATCAAGGAACTAGCAGTAGCTCAGTCACACAAGTGACACCTGGCCACCAGTAAGCATCATGGACACTGTCCACGTGTACCACATACTAGAACTTTGTGACATATCCTATCCCCAAACTGTTAGAAGTGTTGGTTATATATTTGCCATTCCAGTATTTATGTAATATTTTATTCTTAGTAATTCTTTACTATCATGAAAACTTTTTCTTAGTTGATATTTTTGTATATCAACCTAATCAAATACTGTGTAAGTATTCTGGGAATTGATCACAGATTTGTAACATACCATACACTACATTCTGGCCTCTTAGATAGACTGAAAATTTAATTTTAATTTTTGAATACTATTTTGAATTATTTAATTTTGACTTAACATTTAATTTTCTGACTATTGTTTAATTTTAATTTTTATGATTCATACTGTTTTTGACTCATGGTATGACTTTCCCATTGACTTTATATTACTTCTTCCTTGTCTTTTACACACACACACACACACACACACACATATGAAAAACATGTATATAATCTCAGGTAAAATGGATAATTTTGTGGAAATCTTTAATGACCTTTTAAATAGGTTTGTCTAATAGAATTGTATTTTACATAGTCCAGCATAACTACCATTTTGGGAGCTCTTTATTCTTTATCCAGGACCATACAGCTACTTCTCTTGCCTTCTGGATTATGGTCTTTATTATTTTCTATATGCTACATCTAGAGGCATTAGAATATTTTGAGTTTGTATAACTGGAAAATATTTTACTTTTAGTTCTCAAAGATATGTTTTCTAAGTACAAAATTCAGTGAGGACAGATTATTTTTCAGTACTTTCTTACCCATTTGCTCTTTTTTTTCCTAATGTGGAATAAGATGTTATTTAACTTGTTCTTCCATAGCTAATATTTTTTCTATGTATATGCTTTAATGATTTTGTTTTTAAAATTAATTTTGGACAATTTCAGTTTTGTGTATCCTGGTATGATTTTATTCATAGTTTCTGTTCATTTTTCTAGGAAATGTGGTACTCTAATTTTAACTAAATTCTGAAATTTTAAATCTTTAAATATTTATTGCCTACCCCCTTTTACTTTGAGAATTCTAATTATATGAATATAAGTTTCTTGATCTTGACACAGAGAGAACTATTATATGACTGATCTATAAACTCTTCATGTTTTAGACAATTTTTATTGTTATATTCAAGTTTGTAAAT
>PVKA01037306.1:0-21110 GCA_004027165.1 Ctenomys sociabilis | reverse complement strand
TACAAGGACCTGGATTTGTTCCCTGGTACCATATGCTGTGCCAGCTCTGGAATCCCAGGTGCACCATGCTTGCCCCTGAAACTGGGTGTGGTGATGCATACCTGTAATCTCATGGGGAGGCTGAGACAGGAGGATCACTACAAGTCGCAGCTGCAAAGTGAGATCCTGTATCAAATACATAAACAAATATTTAAAAAAAAAATACACCTGCAGTGATTGCTATTAGTCTAACGCATGAGAGCCAAGCTCTAGAGAGTTGGGAAGTTTGTACATAGACATCGACAGGAGAGGGACTTAATAAACTATGGAATGGTGGAGTTCCCTAGACGACCTAATATAATGCAGGAGACATTCACATGCTGCCAGAGGAAGATGTCTAAGACATCACTAAGTAAAATCAAACTGAAAAAAAAATTGCATAGTATGGTACACAAATATTTGTGTTTGTATATAACTTAAACACACACACACACACACACACACACACATACAGAAGACACTGGAGGAAGGGACCCCAAGGGCTGACCTGCTGATTGTGGTTACCTGAAGAGAAGAGAGAATAACTAATGATCAAAGAAATGGAGACGTTCAAGTGGGAAAGAAATATTTTACCCGAGACTGACAATGAAGCATCGTGAGCGTTTGGCATCTTGCAGCACGTGGAGACACTCGCTGAGCTGTCTGAGGAAAGGCCAGGCTCTGGGCTCTGAGAGCCAAAGCCTTTTAGTGAATGGACTCCTTGTCAGGGACATAACCCTGTTGCTTGATACATCCAATTAATGGCCACAGATCAATTTGTTATCCTTTCCTTGTCAGATAGACGACTGGGTGTTTTTGAGTAATGACTCATGTCTGATGGAGGCTCCAAATAATCCAGGCCACAAATTTAACCCCACCACTGAGACAGAGATGATTTTTTTATGACCAGGAGAAGGCAAATTAAAAGCTGTGTCCAGCTAGGTGGCTATGGGGCAACAGGCATCGGTATCTCACTTAGAGAGATCAATCTCTCCCAGGACATTCAAGTAGCTCCCTCTCCCTGCTGCCTGTACTAAATCCTTCCTTAATAAACAATAAACCTTGACTCACTTCTGCAAATCTTAATTGACCATGATATGCACTGTTCTGTTTAAGTCTTATAAAATTTTAAGTACATACTGATATAAAACTTGTGAAAAGCATAGTTAAACAAGTGCCCCCAAATACAACTTTGCCTTTGATGTTTTTGTAATCCATGGATATTAACAAAATTCTTTCATATTGAATTTTAGAAGATAATTTGATATAATCAAATCATCATAACATTGGTTTTTATACTCAAAATGATATTCTGAGATAGTTTGTGTGTTTTTCACCTTTACTACAATGGATGAAAGGAAGTGAGGTGAAGAGAAGAGGATATAGGAGTAAATGAATGTTTCACTATCGAACACAAACTCCAAAAGGGAAGGGTTATTGCTAAGGCCAAATTCATCCTGAGTGACGTGTCCCACAAATGTCCTGTGCACATGGACACATGACCTTTAGTTCGTGGCAACTACCTGGGACTCTCCAGTTCAACAGGCTCTCTGAAGTTCTAGCATTCCTTGCTCCTTCTCTTGGCTGTATTCTCATGTAAAACACAGTCTGGTCCAAATAAATGACTTTACTCCAGCAAATTTGCACCAGGGCATCCAAGAGTTGCCAGAGATGGTCAATTTCAATGAACAAATGACGTGTACATTAAATGCAGGAGTGTGAATTTCAAACATGGATTCAGGTATGGTTTGGGTATGTCCTTCGGAATTTTAAGTGGTAGAAACTTAATTCCCAAATGTAGTCTTGGAACTTGGGCCTCATACATGTTCTAAGGTTGTAAATGTTCTGCCCTCATGAATGTAGTAATGCTATTTTTGCTGGAGCAAGCTAGCCCTTGTGGGAGAGGATTGCTATGAAATTGAGTTCAGCTTCCTTGTCTCTGTTGCTTTCTACCATGTTATGAAGCAGCAGCAAGGGTCCTCACGAAGGCCAGCACTGTGATCTTGGACCTTCAGGCCTCCAGAACTGTAAGGCAAAATGAACTTTTTTGTATAAACTGACCAATCTGATATTCTGTTGCAGCAACAGATCATGAATTAATTCTTTGACTCTTTCAGAATGCAATTCTACAACTCTTCTCTCCTAATTTAACCTTTCCCTACTCCCTTCCTGGCCATTGAATACACCTTACTCTTCATGGAAAAAAGGAAAGAATATGACCAACATCAGAAATACCCTCATCACCTCAGGATCCAGCATGCCCAGCTTCCCACAGCTGGACTTCCCTGTGTTGGGGAGTTATGTCCCCACTCTCCTCAGACATCTCTGCATCTGGGAGCCCACATTTCCTTGTGCACCACCTTCAGGTATTTTTGATTCTCTTGCATTTTAAAAGTTAAAGAGTTGGGGATGTGGCTCAGTGGTACAGTGCTTACAGAGCATGCACAAGGCCCTGAGTTCAATCCTAAGGATCAATCAATCAATCAACCAATCAATGCAGGTTTTTTCACTTGGCTCAAAGGCCCTGAAAGCCCTGCATGCTGCAGGAAATCCACAGCCCTCACTTAGCACTGGGGAAAGATGACCTGCTCTCCACTCATCTCTGCAGGTTCAGCTGTTCCATGTTGTGTCAAGAGGGCAGCTTCCACTAGACTAAAAGCCATAGAAATGGGAAACCTACTGTGTGCCAGTCTCATCCTTCAAGTTCACATACCTTACAAAAATCTACTGACTCATTTTGTTCATTTCTCAGAGCCAGGATGATTTTTCTATTTTGTCCAGAGTCATTAACTATTATTTGAAGGAGGCACACTGTGTTAGGAGCTGATTCCACCATACTGGAAGAGGAACTAAAGCACTGACGTTAGAACTAGATCATCGCTGTATGATCAGTTTGTCCACACCTATGCTCACTAAATTAATTAGTTTAAAATGAGATATCATGAAAGTAAGATTTAAAAAACATTAAGTTTTACTAATTGGAAACCAAAATATAAGGGCAGATGGATAGAAAAAGTGTTGAAAATCTTTCAGGGGAGAAAGCCTACAATAATTGACAGAAATTCTAGAATTTATATGAATCTAAGGAAAGAAAGAAAATGATATGGGTTGTATATGTTCTAGAGTCTAATAATGAAAAGCTTACAAGTTCATGGGGAGATTCATTTTCCAGGTCCTGAGCTTGATAGGGAGATCTAGACTCTCCTGTGACAGTGATATTTATGTATTCCAAATTATTCATTATTTTTTAATCGCAGGATTAAAGACGAACTGAAGCAATTCTGGTAAAGAATTTCTAACACTGCAGATAGAAAGCAATGCTAATGATGGTCATGGTGGGGTGGTGGTGGTCTGATGATCGTGGTAGTGGTGGTTTGTAAAAGAGAAACACTTTCCTCGACAGATTTAAACTCCAGCGTCAGTGATTCCTATGTCAAAATGTCACTTACTTGACCTAGCTCTAGTGTGTAACTGTCTCCAGAGAACAGCCAAATGCATCATTCTAGAGGTAGCAGAGCATTTGCCAGCCAGGCTCTGCATCGGAGCAAACACTCTGGAAAGGCCTGCTGAGCCAGCACTGGGAACAGCCTCTAGGTTCTTCCACTTAATCTCCACATAAGTACCTGGTGCTCTGTTCTAAGGAATTAATCAGAGAGGCGACGATCTGGAGAAGGTGCTTGGGGATTGAGGCAGCGCGACGCACGTTAGTCAGCCTTGTGTGGGGAGCTAAGGCGGCCTTTCTTGCACAGCTCCTGAGTTCCTGAGCCCATAAGCCACCAAGTGAGGTACGGTGTATGTGTCTCCAACTATGGACAAGAATGCTCAGCACAGGACATACATATTCCCAGCTAATCTCTCTCTGGGGGTCAACTAGGCGTGCATGAGCCTGCAAGGCATCAAAGGACAGGGTTAGTCTGCACTAAAATCAAGACTTAGTGTGTGACTTCAGTGAAGATTTAGGCTGTGGTCTTGAGCAGAGATCAATACATGGTGAGAATTTGAGAAAAATCTAGATGTCCTTTAATATCCTCAGAGAATTTGTTTCAGAACAAATCACCCTCCCCCGACAGGTACAAAAACCCACAGATACTCAAGTCCTTTATAATTTTATAGCATAGCATTCTCCTGTGTACTGTAAATTATACATAGATTACTTATATTAGCTAGTATAATGCAAATGCTATATAAATACTTGTCACACTTTATGGTTTGAGGAATGATAAATGCTGGCAAGAAAAAAAGTCTGTTCATGGTCAGTACACATAGAATGTTTAAGAGCAGTTCTGATCTGACTTGGTTCAATCCATGGATGCAGAAACACATGGATATTGAGGACTCATTGTGCATGACTAGGATCCGAGTTCTGCTTGGGGCCATTACCAGGGCTCTATGTTCCATTCCATAACCAAAATACTCAGCTTGTGTTCATAGGCAGGGCTTAGCCAAGGTCAGAGTGAAGCTCTGGAAACCTTGATGCAAAATTAGCTGCCTTTGAAGGTGCTGCAGCCACGGTATTCTCAGGGCACACAAAGAAGCTCAGGTGCAACCCTTTCAGGAGCTGCATACCCTATTTCCCAGGTGACTTGGGCATATGGAAAGCTCCATTCACATTACTCAAGGAAGCTTATTTAAAATACAGAAGGTTTCACCCTCCCAAGTAGCCCATGAATCTTGGAAGCTTCATTTCTGTGAGTTCCTTCTACTCATTTTAATGCATACTAAATTTGAGAGCCTACTTTGGATCCTCCATGACTTTCTTTCCAGGAGCTCCCAAAGACATGCTCCCTCAGAGCCCCAGGAAGTCTTATGAAATCCTCACTTGTCTCCTCACTTTAGGACTCAGGGCCCTGGCCAGTGCTGCAGTTGGCTTACTTTTCCCTGCCAGCACACTGACACAGAACTCCAGATGAGCCTCAGAAGTTGACCATCCTGTCCTTGAATGATGGTAATGGTGGTGCCTTAGGATTTGATCATGTGCATCCTTGGCTGGTTTTCCCCATTTATAGATGGCAGATTCTACATGCCTGTAACAGCAAAAGTAAGTGTCTGCAGCCTCCAGTGACAATGCATAAGCTATGCACATTAACCACTGTGATCCTGACCATTTGAGGTAGGCACAGTTCACTGTTGTCATGTCAGAGATTTAAAAGAAAAGTAATGAGGTCCATAAACCTGACAAGGACCATCTAACTGAAGAGCAAAGCCAAAATTGATCCCCATGTGTGTCCTCTGATGCTGTAATCCATAGCAATCCATATATCATTATTATTTATTGGTACAGGGTCTCACTAAGTAATTCAGACTCATAGTGATTCTCCTTACTCAGCCTCCCCAACACCCAGTTTCAAGGCCTGAAGGGTGAGCCTAGGGTTCCAGGGCTGAGTGTGGCAGTGTCAACTTGAGCTGTCAGAAGCTTGGCTGGATCTGTTTGTTGATTCTATGCCCTGGGGCACCGGTGGCCCCGCTCCAGGGTGGGGAGGATCTGGTCCAGAGTGAGTCAGCACAAAAAGAGTATATAAAGGAACTGATGAAGACTCATATGCCCTGCTTCCTGGGAGTAGTTCTGATCTTCACTGGACCCCTCCACAAAGATGTGGCACTTCCAAGGAGCTTGGTCAGAACTCAGATCTTGACGGTGGAACACCAGGCTCTGCAATCAGTATAAGCGGAAGAGAGAGTTTTGACAGACTTTGCAGCTGCTGCTCCTTCTCTGCTCTTCCTTGTTTTCTGCCAACAGGAGCTGCTGCCATTTGCCTTGGAGCCAGTGGAGGATGGGCTGAAACCTGCACTAGCTGTGAGCTAAATAAACCTTTCCTTTCTTCATTTTGTGTGTTGGTATTTTGTCCCAGCAAGGAGTAAAATGTAACCAAAACACCCAGGATCCAACTCGGGTCCTTGTGCTTGCCAGGCAGGCACTTAGACCACCAAGCTATCTCCACAGCCCAAGCAATCCATATGTAATTTCTTAAAATCATGACCACTTATTAAAATTGGCAACATAGAAAAGAATAGCTATCTCCAACCACTTCTGCTGTTCCTCATTATCACTCGGTCAGATTCTAAATTTATCATGCCTCTGTGGTGGGAAATGTCTGGGTCTTACATCGGGTTCCCAGATGCAGAGAGATGGGTCTTTCCATTTTGCCTCTCTGCACACACCTTTGATGCCTTTCAAGCTGACTTGCCTTAAGCACTCTGCTTTCTGTGCAGTCTTTCTGTTCCCCAGACCGCCAGCATCCTCATTCCCCTAGTGCAGATAGGAGGGGCCTCCTCCTTGGACCTTGCATTTTCACAGTACTCTCCCAGAAACAGCTCCCAAAGGCAATACTGCTCTTTCTTCCCCTCTGAATCAGTGAAGTCATTGGACATAATTAGGATGCTGTGGTTTCTCTCCAAATGTAGGCCACCAAGTGGATAGGTAAGATTTATCCTTACAAGACTCATACTTAGCTGATTGGAACATGGCTTTTTGCTTTGTGTTAGGTGACTTCAGGAGAGGAAAGAAAACCTCATTAGTTTCATTCAGTACATATGCATTTAAAAATCAGTGCATATACACACACCTTAAAATTTTAACAGTTCAGAAAGAGCTTATGCTGTCTTCCTACCCCCACATGATATAGTCTCAGGGAATATTTGTTATTAACCCTTTAACATTTCCATTTATCCTTTTGGAAACTAGCATGCAAAGACATGCAAGTTTTTCTTATTTATTTCATTCAACATGTAATTGTGGATTGTAGCAATTACTGTTGGGTGGGAAACAGGATAGAGACTAATTAAATAGTTTCCTGTCATGAAATAGTCTCATTCGAGGAGTTGAGGGACTGGGAATTAAAACAGACATTTATAATGCAAGAAAGAAGGGAATAACTGGCAAACTAGAAGTATAAATGAACATTTTGGAGTCCAGGGGAAGCTACAGCTAGGTGCTTACATACCAGTTACAAGGGGGGGGGGGGAGGAAAGTAGGAAAAAAAAATAGACATGCTTTTGTAGGTAGGGAGGTTTCTTCTCAGAGAAGAGTTTGTTGGAGCTCAGGCCAAGAAGAGCTAGAAAAATAGTGGCCTTCATCCTACAGGGACTATTAAGCATTTTTCAAGAAACCTTGTTTATTCATCCATAAGATGGGAAAATAACAATACTGGCCAGAATTACCTGAGACCATAGAGCTAAAACACTTGGAGCAGTGCCTGGAAAATAGCCAGATCAATCAATCTTAGCAGATAACCTCTCATCCTCTTCTCCACCTCATCTACTTCACCCAGACAGTCTTGAATTCACTCTGTTTTACTTCCCAGTTTAATGTGGAATTGTCTCACCGAAGTTGTCATCTGAATCATGAAATGCCAATGTGCCTTGGGAGCCACTGGCATCTGAGAACAGCAGGACTTGGGTTCCAGAAGGGTATTATGGGGAGTATACAGTGCAGAGCTTCTCAGACAGTTAGTCTGCTCTTCAAGCAGGCTTTACAGGACTTTGCTAGAACCTCTGAGGTAGGACTTGCACATATATTTAGCAAAGGAAACTGGTTGGGAGGTTGCTTTGTGCAGGGGTATTGGCTCCATAAGCTTATTTCCTTTAATCTATATATTCTTATCAAAATTTTAAGTTTGGCCTCAAGTCACAGTCCCAAGACATCATTTCTGTGTCAGACTAAGGCATCTTGCTTCTGTCTGGGACTTCTTGAGGAAAGAGACCATCCTGGGTTAGGGGTATAGTTCAGTGAGAATCCTAGGCCTAGAAAGTTCCAGAAAGTGACCTTGTCTGATCAGTTATGCAATAATTGATTCACAGCTTTAGCTTCCATTGTCTGGCATCTGTGCACATGCCTGCCAGCATACCTTTAGTAGTGGGGTTCTTACCATCACTGCAAGCACATTATCTCATCAATGAACAGATTAGACTGAGAAAAATAATTTTTGCTGAGCCAAAATCTATCCATTTTGGGAAGGGTTAATGAGACAATTTCTAGCCTCTTCTTGTCAGAACCTTCCCATCCCTCACTCAGCTTAGAAGCATTAATTCCATTATCAAATGACCAGCCCTGGGGAATGAACTTTTAAAGGCTTAAAGCAAGGTAGGTTAATTAAAATCTTTGCTCAAAGCCCCATAAACAGCATAAAACTCCTTTCTCTTAATTATCCTGGATGGTCTTATAAGCATTAAAGCCAAGGGGGAGAAGATGAAGAGTCAGAGAGAGGGTGGACAATGAGTAGCTGGGGAGAGAACATCCCGGAAAACAATGGCTGGCAGCTGAAAGCTACCCTATTGATGTTGCCACCATCTTCCCTTGCCAGGGAATACTACAGCAACACAGAAACCTATGTTAGACTAGCTGACAAAAACACATTGAACACTTCCTATGACAGTTGCTCTACCAGATACCAAATAGTGAGAAGAAAGAGCTAGAAGCTGGGAGTCACATAGGGACATCAAGAGGGGATGCCAGCAGCATGAAGCACAGTAGGTCAAATGGGGCTACAGAATCACAGAGCAAGAGCTCCTAGAAATTCTGTCAAGGTCAAAGTTCCCTAGGAGACCTTGGAATAGGAGGTGACCTATGTGTTGGAGTCAGTGATGTGCCAGTCAAGGTCAAATGCCAGACAGAATGGAAAGGTCTGGCCAGGACTCTATGGGCTTACTAGGAGTGGGAGGTAGAGTCCAGGTGGGGGGTGGTGAGAGCTGATCTGAGAGGATCACAAAACATAGAGTGCTAAGGATAGTTTCCAAATGAAATTGCTTGACATTCTGGAAAGTTGAGGAAGGTCATATTAACTACCTCGGGGGAATGAGCAGAGGACAAGGCACCAGGGGTCAGGAATCTTGGGTGGCACACAGGCATTGTCCAGGTGAGAGAAGATGCTGTCCAATCTCAAGAGAATGGATAGATTCAAGCAACATTTCGGAGAAGAGTAAAGAGATCCAGGTAAGGGCGAGCCTTCCTGATTAGCTGTCTGGTGGGTTCTCAATAATGACATCAGAGAAAAATTAGGTTGAGGGTTGGTGGAGAGTGTGAGTTTATGTTTGAAAGAGATGTATTAAAGATCAAATCACAGCCTTACCTCTCCTCCCCATTGCACCCAAGTAAAATCCTCACTGATTTTCCTTGTCTTAGGATGTAGTCCACTTTTAGGGTAGACTGCAAGGACCTGCTGGAGCACCTGGTGCTCACCCAGTGCCCCCACATTATGCATTCTTGTTGCATTCCTGTGACCAGGACTTCAGTGTGAGCCACAAGGGTCCTGGGTTCCTTCCTACTTGAAGGTCTTGGCACATTCTATTCTCTGTGTCTGCAAGGCACTTTTCCTTATCTTCAGATCTCATTCATTTTTCCTGTCTCCTTTCTACTATCTCTTTCATAAGGAAGGATTTCCTGACCTCGTTCTACCACAGACTAGAGTACTGAGATACTAAAATTATACAGAAATAACTTGGTTCTCTTTCTGAAGCTACATGCTAGCTAGACGTGGGTTCAAATACCCACCTAACTTTTGGTACCCTGAAGCCTTGAGCAAACTCAATCCTCTCTGAGCCCATTTGCCTGTCTATGAAATGGGGACAGAAGTCTATGCAGAAACCACCCGAGCTTCCAGGCAAGCTACAGATATACTGGCTATACCCTAACGTAGGCCCACAGTCTGGTCCAGGAGCTCCTAGAGAGGGCCTGAAAGTGTTCACTTTGAGCAAGCATCCCAGGTGTTTCTAAGTGCTTAGGTGACATGTGACAGCATCAGAGCATGGCTTCAGGAACCTTTGTACCACCCTCTCCTCCCCACTCTCTGTTCCACAAATGGTGTTTATCAGTTGTTAACATAAAATTATGTTCCTTACAAATCACAATGTTCGATGTGAAAAAGTCATGCTTTTGTAATCTTATATAAAATGTAAATTAGACCAACTGGAGAAAATCTGATTTTTAAAATTTTATTGATATGCAAGCTAAGTACACACAATGTACTTTCTTATTTATCTATGTATTTGGTACAGGTTCCCACTGTGCAGCTTGGACTCATAGTGATCCTCCTGTCTCAGCCTCCCCAGTGCTGGAATTAGAGGCATGCACCACCACACCAAGTTTCAGTGGCCTACTTGGCACAGGACTGGGGATTGAATCCGAGTCCCTGCACTTGCCAGGCAGGTGCTTAGTCCACTAAGCTATCTCTCTGGCTCCCATACAATGTACTTTCCATGGAATTTCAACTTCAAAGGAATACCATGGCCCTCATCATTTTTTTTTTTTTCTGGCGCTCCTCTTTAATCAGATTGTATCTCTAAAAGTTTGTGGACACAAATTCTGGAATGATGATGTTATAATTCCTCCAACATCTAGAAAAATACAAATAGCTAAAAATACATCTCTACCTTTTCCATATTTGAGGAAATAGCAGATGACCAAGAACCACTCTTTCCCATAAGACTCAGAAAAGATTGAGGATGACCTCTTTGTTTACTACAATAGTACTGTACTTTTTCTCACAAATGATTAACTAATTGTTTCTCTTCCTGAAAACGTTAAGATCCAAGGATAAACATTTCCTCTTCTGCTGACTGACACTCCCTGAGACTGCAAAACAATCCAACTGTAAAACTGCTTCAACTATAACTTGGCTACTCCTTCTTATAAAAGTCTAAGGCAAAAAAAAAAAAACAAACAAACAAACAAACAAAAAAACCCTCCAATAACATACTCTGGTCTTCAGGTCTACCACGCTGTTCCTATTGCATCAGGGGAATGCATTGCCTTTTGGTGTTTGTCTTTGACTTGTACCAACATTGTTAACATCTATATATTGGCAGAGATTGATCATCAAGTTAAGAATCAGGAATGGGAACAAGGTCAGATGGTGGCTTCCTAACAGGTCACTTGTTATTGTTCAGTGAAGAGGATTTCTGTAATGAGGCCCAGGGAGGCATGTGCCAATTGCCCAGAGACTCTTTAGGTCTTCTCTGGTACTTAGCTCTTCAGCTGTGCTGCAGTCCAGCTTTATGAAGGCCAGTTGAGACTTGAGAAGCAGCACTGCCTGGTGGAAAACAAACAGGTCTTAGAACCAGATGTTGGCTGGAATATTCACTTAACTTCCGGCACCTTCGGTCATGATTATGATCCTGTGTGCTTGTCTGTGAAATGGGGAGAGCAGTCTGACAGGAAACCCCTGGGGATCTAGTTAGGCCATAGATTCAGCGGTCTGGTGTAAGTCTGATGTTGTGTCTTTCTAATAAGTCACAGGTGATGCCATAGGTTTTGGTCTTGGACCATAATTTCAGTAGCCAGGTGTCATACGCTCCATTCCTGTGAGGAATACAGAAAGTATTTAAGTGGAACAAATTTATATAACCACTTAAATGGGTAGGAAGCTTTAGTAATCCTATGACTATCTCTGTCAACAGTAGTTGACAAGCTGCAGGTCCTGGAAGTAATAGTAGCTGCTTATTGCCTCTGCTACCTGGTGAGTGATCCGGTGGTAGGATGCTTGCCTGATTCTCCATCCAAATCCTTCCTTTATGGAAAGCTGAATTGTATACTTGTGGAGGAAAGAACCAAGTCATTTAAATCAAGCTTTGGGGAGTGGTTCTCTCCTGTATTCTGAGCGTATATGCCAGAAGTCATGGCCAGGGAGGCTGTCCACTGACAACCTGCCTGCCTGGACCACCTTGTCCTGGAGGAGGAGTGCCACCTTCCCCCTAAAGCCTCCAATTTGGATGGAAATGAGCTCCCCGTCTCTCAGGGCATCTGTACGCTGAGGGAAATAGCTGGCTGTGCAATCTTGAAGGGAAAACAAAAAGACAAATAAAAGAGCACCCAGATATTTATCAGAAACCTAGGAAGCTGTAAAACATATGGTAGAATGTATTGATCCTTGACAAACTCCAGCAGCAGAGGAAACCCTTTTACCTCCCACACTGGCTAAGGAGGACCTCGGGGTAGGCTCTCTTTCTCCTCACCCTCAGCTGGGCTCCACCTACAGTCTCCGTCTTGGCCAGTAAAGCCAACCAAAGAGGAATCCACACCACTGAGGCGCCCTTTGGCCTGCAAGGGCTGTGAAGTGCAGATGTGAAAGCTGGATGCTGGGAACACTTCACTGACCTGAAGTAGAAGGCCAGTTTGTGCACAGCTTCCCTCAAGCCCCTCTACCTTCAAACGTCAGGAGGTCAGGTAGATTGACCAGGGGGTTGGAGTAAACAGCCTCAGTCTGGAACAGCCTTTTGCTGTCCTGATTACACATCAGAACTACCTGAAGGGGCTGTAAAATATACAGTTTCCTGGAACCAGCCTCTGGAGTTCTCAGTCCCTGGGTGCTGCCTAGACTTTAGGACTTATCAAAGCACCCTAGACAATTTTAATGAACATCCCAGGTGTGAGCCACTCTGTCTAGGGGAAGAAAAGTTATGGCTAAGATTTAACTTTCAAAACTAAACTTGAAAGACCTCTGTATAACAATAGCCAAAGTCTTTGATTTGTAAGAGAAACCATTTTCTTTGTAAATGTCACAAAAAAAAGATCAAATTCTGGAAGGCCAAGATCACAGAATTGGAAAGATGTTGGACAGATGGTGAAAACAGTTTTTTCACTCAAAAAGAAATTAAATTCTCTTAAGAATTTAGTAGAAAGGTGATCAAGCAGGGTAGCCAGAAGGGGTATCTCTTGCCACCAGATAAGGGCAACAGGGTCTTGGTATGTTTCCCACCCAGAACCCTGGCTGCCACCTGGAAGACCAAGGGAAACACCTACAGGCTTGATGTGTCAGTAGAGAGGTCTACAGAGAAGAAGCTTAAAAGGATGCTCCCTACTCGTACCTCCTTTGTTGATCAGAGACTTGTCCGAAGCCCTGAGACCAAAGCTATTATTGCACAGACTGTTCCAGCTGGAGTGGGATATGAACAGCAGGGGGCGCCAGAAGTACCGCACAGCTCAAGTACAGAGGCACCAACCAACTACCCAGAGATCAAAGAATAGCAAACAGACCACAAGGGTAGTGGGAGGAAGGCAACCTGCATCCGCGAGTCCCTGCGCCAGAAGTTATATTGAGTCAGCAGTGGGTTTGCTTCTGCTGAGTTGGGAATGGGCGAAATTCAGGAGCAAGTTAAGCTAAGTTATAAAAAATGAAGACAGTTACATTTCTGTGCATCGAAGTGTAACTATAAATCTTAAAACCACTGTGAGGTCTGTTCAGAAAAGAAGAAATATACATGACCAAGGAATAGGAAGAGATGCTCAACCTCGGCAGGAATCCAAAAGAACACAAATCAAAACTCTAGCAAGGCACCACTTGGGCTTATTGGGTGGGTGGTGTTTCCAAATCGAATCGGCATCTCAAAGAAGACAAAGAAGCGAGTCTCTGACATTCTGGTGGTGAAATAAATCCAGTCTTTCAGGGGACCACCAGGCAAAGACAATCAAAAGAGCTATAATAAGTGGCCTTCGAGAGTAATTTTAAGAATTTAACTCAAGGAAACAATCAAGATTTAGAGAAAGCTTTTGCATCATTATCCTGAAAAGTAAGTGGAGAAAACCCATAACTCCAATAAAATGGAACTGGATGGAATTCTACATCATTTCTTTTTTTTATTATTACTATTTTGTATTCTCTTCAAAAAGAAAAAGATGTAAAACTGTATCCTCAGTGTTGAACTACTGTAACTTGTAAAATTCCTTTTAAATGAAATTATACCCAAGACCTCCTATAAAGGAAAATAGTATATTTTTATACTACATTATAAAATATTTCATGAATTAAAATGATTTGAAATATATTTAGTGATTTGAAAAGGTGTTTATGTTACATTGAGAATACAAGTGAAAATAACGTTTATTGATTCCCAATTATGTAAGCATTCCAATATAATTCAAACACATGAAATAATAGAGGTATCTACCACTGTGGTAGTAACACTGGTTTTCCTGGGGTAACAGCATTACTATCTTGACTGTCTTCTTTTTCTCTTAACTATATTTTGATCTTTCTGTAGTAGGCATGTATTATGTCTGATTTTTAAAAGCTAAAGTTATCGGATTAAGTAATTGCTTTTTGTTCTACTTTTCCTTACATCTCACTAAAGCAATAAAATACTTCTTTTAAGGCATAAACACATTGTCTTTTTTTAAAAAAAATAAAAGTGCAGTGACGGGTTGGAGGCTGAAGAGCAGTTAGAGGAGTAGCTGGAAGAGTTGCAACTAAGAAATCTGATTCTCCACCAGTAATAAGTAAAGCCAAGAAATAACCTTGCTTACACCACAGACAACTCACCTTAATTGCCATAGAACACAAGGAAAATAAGGTTGCGATCGAGTGTCTTTATAAGAAATACTAGATCCCTCAGATTGAAAGCTTGGTTTCTAAAAGGTCTATTCTCTGGAGAAACAATGGACAAAGAAACTAGAGAACTCTCAAAAACAGCTGAGAGCTTAGTGGGAGGTTAGGAAAAGTTTACACTTTCCTTAAAGCCAACCCTCAGCCCTGTTCGTTCTTCAGTTCCAAGAATGCAGACAGGACATGGAAAGATATTCTGTAGAGCACATGATAGTCTACAAAGAAAAAACGAAAGATACTGATATTGGGATTACCCCCAAACACCACCTGTACTTGACAGTTCCAGCCATAAGCAGAGCTCCCGTTCAGCTTTTAGTTTTATTATGATTTATTTATATATTTATTGTTTGTTTGTTTACTGAGACAGGGTCTTGCTATATAATTCAGGTTGGTCTTGAACTCAGGCTGTCCTCAAATACAAAGTGATTCACCTGCCTCTGATTACAGGTGTGCATCACTATGCCTGGCCCAATCAGCCTCTAGATAGGAGGTGCTCCCAGACATTGGCTGAAAATATTAATGTGGAAGACAGGACCTAAAATAAGCAGGATTAAAAGGGCAACTTGGTGAAAACAGAGGTGAGGGGTGAGCAAGCCATGGGGGAGGCTTTCCATCACAGTTTGTACAATATGGAAGAGAGGATTGTTTTAAAAAATAGTAGAACAACAAAAACCACAGTAACTATTGAAATTGAAGATAAAATAGAGATATATCCCTTAGAACACAGAGCAAAAGAAAGACAGATGGGGAAAACTATAGGAAAAATAAATATTAGAGGACTAGTCCAGAAAGTCTATCACGCAAATAACAGAAGTTTCAGAAAGAGCCTTTTTTCATTTAAGAGATTGAGCTAAAGGATTTCTGAAGTCACTTTCAGCACTTATTACTGCTATGATTTTCTTAGGAATTACCATAGGCAGCTTTGTTGAACTCTGGGATCTTCCAGCATCACTTGGTAATTGTAAAATCAAGTCAGTAAATAAATCAGATCCTCATTTTCTCTGTGTTTTTTGTTTTTTATTTTGGGTACTTTGTGGCACAACTTTGGCCCCCGAGCTCTGCATTAGCTGTAAAGCACAGGACTAGTGAGATACAGATGCCTGCCAGTTCCCTCTACTGCTACCTCACACAGATCTATAGCTCTGGCCAATCAGGGACAGTTTATGTGACCTGTTGGAGAAGCTTCTAGACCCCAGCACTGTGCACATTTCCTGAGGTGCTGCAGACCCTTCTCAATCAGACACTAGGTTTGTCTCCGCTGTCTCCTCACTGCCATCCCATCTGTGTCCATTTCACACCCAGACTGAGGGCTGAGGACAATGGCTTTGGGCTGAATCACTAATAGGAAAGTGTTCAATAGCTTCTGACCAGAAAGCAGGCAGACAGCCCAAGCCGCCGTGCAGCCCAGCCATCCTGAACACATAGCAGCAGGGTTTTTCTTTCCTCTGTTGAGTTAGCATTTATTATTCTTAAAATAGTGCACCATGCAGCATTAATTCAGGAGAAAAGACTGCAAATGCTAGACCCATTTGAGGCTTGTTTTTACAATAAATTAATGGGCCTTAATTTAACATTGCATCAACATACTGGGCTGTTGAAAGAATTCCAAGTAGTTGCTTTCGGCACTGGTCCTGGCCCTCAGCAGCCACCCTGGGGCATCCAGGTACCATAAATTTACTACTTTTGACCAAGCCTTTTTTTTTTTCTTTAATATGGATGTTTATTAGTACATGTTTGCAGCACACAATGATTATATTCCCCATGTGCATCAGATATATTTACACATCACTTCTCTTTTTCATCCTCTTTTTCCTCTCCCCTCCTTCATCTCTTGATTCAATTCCCTTTTTCAAGAGCCCTACAAATAGCAAGTAAATATATGAAAAAATGTTCAATGTCATTGGTCACTTGACAAATTGAAATTAAAACAACACTGAGATTTCATCTTACCCCAGAAAGAATGGCTAACATCAAGGAGTAGTCAACGACAAATGGTGGAGAAGCTGTGGAGGAAAAGGAACCCTTCTGAACTGTTGTTGGTGGGAACACAGACAACCACTATGTAAATCACTATTGAGATTCTTTTTATAAAGCCAGGATTAGATGTCCCATTCAAGCCAGCTATTCCCCTCCTGGGTGTTTTTCCAGAAAAACTGAAAACCTCATACTACAGTGATATAGGAACACCCATGTCTATAACAGCATATTTATCATAGATAAATCCTGGAAACAACCCAGCTGCTGATCAACTAAAGAATGGATAAGGAAAATGTGGTATTTTTACACAATGGAGCATTATTCAGCTATAAAACAGGATAAATTTGAGTCTCTTGTTGGTAAATGGATTCAACTAGAGAACACACTCTTAAGAGAAATAAATCAGAACTGCATGTACAAACATCATATTGTCTCCTTCGTGTGATAACCTGAAGGAGAAAAATGGAATCTGAAGGGTACAATAGATAATTGGAAAAGAAATAAACTTATTCAAAATGAAGGAGTTACTGAGTTGAGGAGCAGGACAGTAGAGGGAGTGGAGGAAAGAGATTTATCTATGCGTGTAAGCAGGATTGTTTAGACAACTGTACTGTGCATTTGTGCTGGACTATGGAAAGGAACAGATGATACTTAATTTGTTTTAGCCAGATCAGTCTTTCTTCTATGGTTTGTAATTTTTGTCTTCTTACTTTCTTATACATTTCTTTTTTTTTCTTTCTTCTTCCAACCTTACATGTAAATATGGTAATATGAATAACTGGTTGGAAGACAACACTATGTATTACAACAAATGCTGTCAAATTCATAATATTTTGTTAAGTGAAATTCTGTATCAGTTGTAATTTTTTTCTGTTTTAATTCTAATATGTACTCTCTTTAAACAAACAAACAAACAAAGCTCTACCTCCTTGTTTCCTATTATGTATCTTTTATTTTACTCCTCATTTATGCTATGTGATTTTCATGTGCGAGAAACTGCAACACAAAGTGCACCCTTTTCCTACAAGTGACTGAAGTTTATCCTTTGTGTCAGAATAATATTCATTTGTGTATCGATGCCATTTATGTTGATGGACATACAGTCTGCTTCCAAGATTTAGCTTCTATAGGTTGTGTCGCCATATATGGGAGTGCATGTATCCCTGTAATATGATGTATTTAACTCTTTCAGGAAGATACCTAGAAGGGAAGTGACTGGGTGAAGTAGAATTTCCATTTTTAGTTTTTTGAGGAATCTCCATACTGATTTTCCTATTGCTTGCCAGATCATCTCAATTAGACGAAGCTGATCAGCCTTAAATTGTAAAATATGCTGATGGAGTTTGATTATAATGCAGCTGTCTAAAGTTGAGAGCAGATGCTTTGCTTGAAATATAACAGATAAATAACATTGAGGGATTCATGAGCTACTTTCACCCAAATAAACCTGTCACAAGGTCCCTGGCTATTCCCACAAAATTAGAATCAGTCTTGTGTCCTTCTCTCCAGAATAGTTTTGACTCTGTCTTTGATCAATTTCTCTAGTGTGGTTAGTACCCCTGTACTCTCTATTTCTCCTCCATGTACCGGTGGATCAAGAGTGTGAGCGGGTGCCCCGCATCAACCACTGGGCTAGACACTCCTTGCTATTGTAGGCAAGTTGGGGGAAAAATCGGTCCAGACTATTTTCTACATCCAGACTCACTGATTTTAAAGGAGCTGACTTTATTGATGGCTCAGATCTAGACATGTTTGTTTCCAATTGGTGACTATTCCCCAGCACTTGTCTTCTTGGTGTAGAGCTGCTGCCTCCACTATACTGTTCAAGAATCTTATTCAGTTTAGCCCAGTGTGTATTTTTCATGGTGGATTCTTTGAGGCCTTGGGAAGGGCGGGATGATTCAGCACAGCTCAGCCCTTCAGAGTTCACAAGCTAATGGGAGGAGCACACACACACACACACACACACACACACATACACACACATCTCCACTTAATGGTGCACAGCGGTCATTATCACAAAGATACAGCCCAGAACATTAGAGAAAGGGGCAACAAAACACCTGTGGGTGATCCCTAGAAGGTATCAGAGAAAATTTGATAGGTGATTCTGCCTTGACAGATGAGTAGGATACCCACGAGCCAGGAAGGAAGGTAGGAAGAAGACACAGAGAAAGAGAATCAACAGGAGGTGAGGTGGGGAACAGAGGATATGCACCAATAGAGAACAGAGGATGATCTGGAGAAGGTGACCATAAAGTTTAAGGGGCCATAAAAGAGGGACAATGAAAGAAGATATTCTAGGGCCGGGGAGATGGAATTCAGTGGAATAAGCACTTCCCTGGCAAGCGCAAGGGACTGAGTTCAATCCCCGGTTCTGAAAAAAAAAAAAAAAGATATTTTAATAAATGCAAGAAATTCATGAGTTCTGAATGTTTTGCCAAGCTTCTGCAGTACTGTTCCCCAGGAATAGAGCACCATGCACGTTCTTGAGCAGAAAAGCAACATAATCTGGTCTTTTTACAAAGAGCCTACTTGTGTTAATGTGAAGGACAGATTATACAAAAGAGGAGTAATTCTTGAAAAACATCTGGAGATCAGAAAATAACTTTAGACAACCTCATTTTAGTCTAATATGGCAATGACGTGTTTTGTGACATAGATTTTCTACTTTCCTCAAAGTGTACCTAAATCTCTTTTAATATGTAATCACAGACAGTAAGCTCTCTTGACCTGCATGGAAATATAACTATAACACTCAGACTGGTGAAGAAATCTGAAAGATGAGATTGTGCTTTGTATTTACGGTACAATCTATATATGTATGATTCGAGGCTGCTAGCTTAAATATTCATACATGCCTTCTCTTTCTGCCAAATCACATCAAAGTGACAGAAGAAAAACTAATATAAAGATATGCTCACAGATACACTGGAAAACCAGGAGGAATACTACTGAAAAAACTTCACAATCATCACCAGAGAGAAAAGAAATAACATATAGAGGGAGAAAATATTTCAGAAAGGTAAGTGGGCAACATTGACATACATTGATATATATGTATGTAGTGACATACATTGATACACCTATCTTACACATTATTTGACCAAGCATACACAGAAAAGAAATAGAACACAATAACAACTATAAGTAACTTATATGACTTGTATGAACTGTACAAATCAATAATAATAATAATGTAGATACATGGAGACCCTCACAACATAAAAATGAAGCATCTTATATTCATAACGTTTGGTCAGGATAAAACTATAATGAAAACTTTAATAAATTCTGAAAGCTAAAGCATAAATAGAATACTTTCTCTGATCATGATATGACAAAACTAGAAATATTTATCAAAAGAGTAGTATCAAGAAAGCTAATCATAAAACTTTCAAAAGCACTGTCCAATGGTAACTTAAAGCCAAAATTAAGATCACTTAAACGTTAAATATGCAAAGATCACTACGTCTACTCAATGAGCATCAAATCTGAACTCAGAGAAAAACTGATCACCCAAAACATTATTATTTTTTCAAAAAGGAAATAAATTAAGCAAGCTTTCATTTCAATAAGTTAGGTAATAAACTATGGAATTTTTAAAAAGCTAAGATGAAAGATTTAGCCTGTGTAGTTTAAAGCAAACAAGAGCACATTGAAAAGGAAAGATGCTATAGAACTGAACAAACTAAAGACTGATTATTTAAAAATTCTAATAAAATGTACAAACTTCTGCCCAGCCTGCAAAGAATGAAAGAAAGGAAACCAAAACAGTCAATATTTCTACTAAGAGCATGGAGCTACATAAAGAGATTTAAGGTTGCTAGACAGTACAATACATACTGTCACCGATAAATTTGAAATAATGATTTTCTTGGAAAATAAATATATCAAACTTGACTTAGGGTGAAGTGAGAATCTGAGATAATCAGGGAAGCACAGAGGAAAGCAATTGTGCAGAAACAGCCCCAAAGTCAAAGGCTTTACAGGGAAGAATTATTTAATATTCAAAGAGTGAATGCAGCCCATGTTGTTTAAACTATTCGTCGGGTAGGAAAATATGGAAAGCCTCTCCAATCCCTCAAAACAGTAAGCAAAATCCTGTAGGACTTGCCTTTGGTTTGAACATTGTCTCCTGAGTCTCAGCTACATATATCAGCCTGCAAACACACAGGGCCTATGCACACACACACACCAAGAATCTAACCCAGCTCACTTAGAATACAGAAGCAACAATTCTAAGCAAAATATTAGCAAATTAAATTTAGATATGTATTGGAAGAATATTTCAGTATGTGCAACTAGGATTTATTCTAATAATACAAGGATTGTTCAATGCCAGCAAAAATGTTAATGTAATTTACTATAATAATGGGTTAGAAAAACATCTACTGAGGGACTTTTGCTTTTAGAGAGATGGAGTAGATATATTTTGCCTCTTCCTCTTACTAAGTGCAACTCAAATATCAGTGTGTTTTTTATAACCACAAGAATACTTTGAAAGGTGGGGATAGGAAGGCAAACTAACCCACAGGATAACATAGCAGAAGCTGGATGTGGTAGCTTACACCTGTAATTCCAGCACTTGAAAGACAGAGGCAGGGGCGCCAGTGCAAGTTTAAGACCAGCCTGGTCTACAAAGCGAAAATCAGGTCAGCCTGAAATGCACAGCAAGACCATATCTAAAAAAAAAAAAGAAGAAGAAAAAAAAACATGGCAGAGAGTTGCCTGGGCTATCATTTTCATCACGTAGCCCAGAGTTAGAGCTGAGAAAGCCAGCCATCTAAATGCCAAAGGTGC
>PVKA01037305.1:0-21103 GCA_004027165.1 Ctenomys sociabilis | reverse complement strand
ATTCAAGTACAAGCGATAAGGAATAAAAAGGGTGAAATCACCACAGACGCAGTGGAAATTCAGAAGGTTATATCAATAGTTACTTTGAGAATATTTACGCTCACAGAATAGAAGACACAGAAGAAATGGACAGATTCCTCGAAAGGTACAAATTACCAAAACTGAATCAAGAAGATATTACAACTCTCAATAAGCCGATTATAGGCAATGAAATACAAAATATAATAAAAAGCCTATGAAAAAGAAAAGTCCAGGTCCTGATGGATTCACAGCTGAATTCTACAAGAAATTTATACAATATATAATCCCCACACTCCACAAACTCCTCCATGAATTTGAAAAGAAAAAAGTCCTCTCAAAATCATTTCTGGAGGCAAGTATAATACTCATTCCTAAACCAGGGAAAGACACAACCAAAAAGGAGAACTACAGGCCAATCTCCCTCATGAAAATAGACCCAAAAATACTCAACAAAATCCTGGCCAATAGAATACAGCAAATCAAGAAGATCATACACCATGACCAGGTAGGATTCATCCGAGGGATGCAAGGATGGTTCAATATTTGAAAATCTATAAATGTAATACACTATATTAATACACTGAAATTTAAAACCACATGATCATCTCAATTGATGCAGACAAAGCCTTTGATAAAGTCCAACACTCATTCATGTTCAAGGTCCTGCAGAAAATTGGAATGGATGGACTCTATCTTAACTTGATAAAAGCCATCTATGACAACCCAAAAGCTCATATAATCCTAAATGGGGAAAAACTGAAATCTTTTACTCTTAAATCAGGTACAAGACAAGGATGTCCTCTATCACCCCTCCTATTCAATATAGTCTTGGAATCTTTACCAACAGGCATTAGAAAAGAGGGAGAAATAAAGGGAATTAGAATAGGAAAAAAAGAAGTTAACTGATCACTATTTGCAGACGACATGATACTTTACTTGGAAGATCCCAAAAATTCCACCAAGAAATTAATAGAACTGACAGGGAAATTCAGTAGCACAGCAGGATTCAAAATCAATACGCAAAAGTCAATAGCATTCTTCTACACAGATAACAAACACACTGAAAGGGAAACAATAGAAACAATGGCGTTCACAATAGCACCGCGGAAAATGAAATACCTTGGGATTCACTTAACCAAGGAAGTCAAAGATCTTTTCACGGAAAATTACAACACCCTAAGAAAAGAGATTCTAGAGGATTTCAGAAAATGGAAAGATATTCCATGCTCCTCGACAGGAAGAACCAACATCGTGAAGATGGCCATACTCCCAAAATTGCTGTACAGATCTAATGCAATCCCTATAAAACTGCCACCAATATACCTCCCAGATATAGAGAAATCAATCCTAAAATTTATTTGGAACCACAAACGACATAGAATAGAAAAGGCAATCTTGGCCAATAAAGACAAGGTAGGAGGCATCACAATTCCTGATTTGAAATTATACTACAAAGCCACTGTGATAAAATCAACATGGTATTGGCAGCAAAATAGACCTGAGGATCAGTCGAATAGATTAGAAGATGCAGAGGCATCTATGAAAACACTGAGCCATCTTATCTTCGACAAACGGGCTACACAAGCTCACTGGGAGAAAGATAGCCTCTTTCACAAATGAGCTGGAAAACATGGCTTTCTACATGCCGAAAACTCAAAATTGATCCAGCTCTATCACCATGCACTAAGTTAAAGTCAAAATGGATTAAAGATCTAAACATTAAAGCAGAAACACTCAATATCCTGGAAGAGAAATGAGGAGGAACTCTTGAAGAGATAGGGGTAGGTAAAGAGTTCATGAACAAACATATATTCGTATGGGAAGCTCTTGAAAGAATCAACAACTGGGATCAACTCTTCTTAAGGAGCTTCTGCATGTCAAACGAAATTGTTAACAGAGTGAAAAGACAGCCCACAAATTTTGAAAAAATCTTAACTGATAAGTAGTCAGACAGAGGAATACCGTCTAGAATATATAAAGAACTAAGATATAACAGGGCCCTCAAATTGAAAGACGCAATTCAGAAATGGGCATCTGAGATGAATACACACTTCTCAGAGGACGAAATTAAACAAGCGAATAAATATATGAAAAAATGCTCCACATCGCTAGCTATTCATGAAATGCAAATAAAAACAACACTGAGATACCATCTCAGTCCAGAAGGAATGGCTTTCATAAGGAAATCAACCAACAACAGATGTTGGAGAGGCTGTGGGGAAAAAGGAACACTTATCCATTGCTGGTGGGAATGTAGATTGATACAACCATTGTGGAGGTCATTGTGGACACTCCTCAAAAGAGTAGGACTAGAAATCCCATTCAAGCTGGCTATTCCCCTACTGGGAATTTTCCCAAAGGATCTGGATACACTGTATCATAGAGATATATGTGTACCTATGTATATAGCAGCGCAATGTGTGATAGCATAATGTTGGAAACAACCAAGTTGTCCATCACATGAGGAATGGTTGAAAAAGATGTGGTATTTCTATATAATGGAGAATTACTCAGCTATTAAGAATGATAAGTTTGAAGCATTTATACTGAAGTGGATGCCACTTGAACATATACTCATAAGTGAAATAAGCCAGACACACATGTGTAAATATCATAAAGTATCCCTAGTATAACAAGCAAAAAGCAGAAATACAAAAGGAAACGTACAACAACTGAAATCAATTGAGTCAGACAAGGCAAAGTGAATGGCATATGCTGCAGGATATTAATCAGCTTTTCTTCTGGATGGTTAACAACCTAAGATCACAAGTCAGCGTTGGAGAAATAGAAGAGCCACAAGGCCAGCCAACACTTTGGCCCTAGCCTTTCAAGGTCAGCGAAGACTCAGGACATAGAAGAACCTGTACTGCAACATCATGAAACTCAGGTGAGCTCCAAATTTTCTGAACAAGGAGATTATGGAGCCACAGAGGAAAGAGAATGAAGTTCTATAGTGTGCCTGGGGAGAGTCACATGAAGAGAAAACTTTCTCTCAAGCTCTCACAGAGAGAAAACTGGTCAAGCATTGCCGTGACTCATCCACATGGATGACACAGAGAAAAGAACTACAAAATAATATACAGGACTACAAGATAAACCCTGAGAGGACTTCAATGACCACATAGGAAATATAAAGTTCTTGTGTTGGTGTATAAGTCTCGATCTATCTAGCTCTTAGCCATTCAGCAGAAAAGTATAAAAATGAAGTATACATCGTGAGGCCACAATATTCAGCTGAGCTGTAAATGGCTATGGTCGACAATTTCTTTGAATAACTCACTATTGTTGTAGAATGCTGGACTGTGTTCGATTGTGGTGTCGAGTTAAAGCACCTAAGTTAGTTGAATGTCAATGGAGTGCCCACCTTTGACAGGAGTAGACAAAGGAAGGGGTGTAGAAAGGAAAAATCATGATGTGTGTGTACAGATAGTACAGTTGGGATAAACAACGCTGTGCTTCTACATAATTCTATGAGAGGCAAGATATGCAGTAATGGTGCTTGCACAGGATATTATGTCAGCTTCTAGTACTATGGTCATCCACTAGGAAAATAATTATTGAATTTTTGATATAATTCAGGTATAAATATTAAGGTAAGTAAGCAGCTACACTCTTAATTCACTGATAAGAGATATCTGCTAAGATAATATATGTAAATATAGTATCATGTATGCACCTTGCACAATACCAAAACATTATGAAAAGTTTGCAATGTATTAATTTATCGAATCTGTATTGTTAAGGTGACTTGAAACTGTCTGATTGACGTTTGTAGTTCAATAAAATAAAAATAAAACAAAGTAATGCTATATTAATATGCTGAGCTGTAAATGGCGGCAGTAAACAATTTTGGTGAAATTTTTTTTTTAACTTTGGAAAATTGCCAGTTGTGCTGACAATGCACTACTATTATAGACTAACCCAATATGGACTATATGGAGTTATCTTCCTTAATTCAAGTACCTACAATATTTGGACTGGCATCGAGTATAAAAATACCCTTTAAAGACTTCTCCAAATGCAGCTTCTCTAACAGTAATGGAATACTCATCTCTGACAGAACAAAAAAGAAAAAGATTGTATAAATAAGGACCATTTTGCAGTGAAAAAAATATATGTATGTATATAAAAGATAGAAGAAAGTTTGTACTAGTAGTATTTAGACAAGATTTCATGTCTACATCTTATTTTCTGAATTACTACTACAAAGACAATATGTAATGTATTAATTCTTGTAACTATCCTACTAATCTGTTTTTGAAACTGTTTTATTTTTATTTTATTTTTCTCATTAAAATGAATAAAAAATGTAAAAAAAGAAAAAAGACAGAATCAGGATAGTATACAACAATACTTACAGATTTTCAAAACAGGAATAGCTATTTAGCAATTGTTATATTATCTATTTTTCTTGTCAAATCTGTTGATCAGATTAACAGATACAGTTATGCAATGCTAGGGAAACAATTTAATACTGGCTCTTATGTTCCAAAAATCTTAATTTTTTGTTCTTTTAAATTCACTTTATAAGCCATAATAATTGATAAGACACTGGAAATAGTGTGCATTTGGAGAACCAAGATGAGAGGTATTCAACCACTGATTTTGTATTGTATATTGCTTTCAGTGTGGTTTCTCAAATCAGGGATGTCAGAATATGGGGTTGGTCAAGGTAAAAATTGTAACATTAAAGGCTATTTTTTAAAAGAATACCACTATCCTTCCAATGCTCATGTTTCTAACCAGTGATGTCTATCGCTTCACACAATCAGAAACCAGAGGACAAAGACACTGGTTTATAGATTCTACTGAGATTAGTGTCCAAAAATAAATTAGTAGGAGAAATCTATAGTTTAAAATTGGATAAACAAAAGCAAAATGTCTTGCAAGCAAATCAATTCTATTATTTTAACCATAGTGGAAATAATATCTTGAGTTACTTGGCTAACCAGAAAGACTTAAGATTAAACTGGTGTTTAGGATCATCATTTATAAACTATAAAACATTTGACAATAGTGGAGTGTCAAAAATCTGACTGTTTAAGAATTCAGACAAGACATGCCAAACAAAATTAGTTTCCTTGTGTTACTCAGGCGTATTGGTTTTATAATGAAATGGTTGAGAAAGTCTTTGAATATCATGCTATTAGACAGGCATGGTTGTGCATGCCAGTAATCCCCACACTCCTGAAGGTGAGGCAGGAGGGGAGCAGCAAGCTTGAGACTAGCCTGGGTTACATAATGGTTTTAAAGCTAGACTGAACGACATTGTGAGACAATGTCTCAAAAAGAAAAGAGAAAATCATGCTATTAAAAATGCTCCTTAGTGTTCAATATTTAAATTATTCCTAGCTCTTTTTTTGCTAATAAAGCACTGATTAATATCTTAGTGACTATCTCTTGCTTCTCTTGCTTGAATCACTCTCCTCTTCATTTTATTGTCACATTGTTTTCATAAAAGTAAACACTTGTCAGCAGTGCTTTTTTTTTTTAAAGAGCACAATTTACTCATTGAGAGAAACAAAGCTTCTTTTCAGGAGAAGCACAGAAAGGAACTGAGTGAGGTGTCAAAGAATTTGCCTTTGGGTTTTTTTTTTTTTTTTTTATAGAGCAAAACAATGAGGTAAGGTGGGTCTAAAGTGGAAAACATGGGAACGTGCTAGCTGGGCATAAGGTGGAACAAAACTGTGGTCAATCAATAAGACTTCAAGCACAATTGCTCAGGCAAAATTGATTAGATCCAGATAATGTGGGGAAGTAATTCTGTAGCAAGCAGGCATGAATACAGAACAGGGACTTTTCCTATACGGGGTTGTGTTAGTGACTCTCCCTGACTTTTATAATGAAATGCTTGAGAAACAACATTTATTAGCAAAAACAAATATAAATCCCTGATATCCATGCCTAGGAGATAGTTGGTGCATTTATTTAATCTGTATCATTTCCAATATTTTCCTGTTTTTATTCTTTGTAAGAAATTAAAATAATAAAAATAAATAAAATGAAAGAGTTTCCTATTTTGGTGTGTTTTGTAAACAATTACATGGCATTATGATTTTCTTGGTTCGTTCTGTTTTGAGCAACAGAATAACTATATCCAATAAAAACTGTCATTAGAAAAAACAAATCATAACTTAATTTTATAATTTCTGTTCATAAAATTACTTTGTTTCCATTCATATTACAGAATTCTGATAACTACTTGATTTATGCCTTTATGTAGAAATCAGTTACTTTTACTAATTAGCTTGTTTTGTTAGATAATTCCAGAAATTAAAACTTTAAAATCACTATAATTTTTCAAAAAAATTATTCGATACAATTTTATAGAGCTGAATCTAATTTTCTCTTCAGTTGTGAATTTTTATTTGTCAAGTACAACCGTATAAGGATTTTTTCTGGCCAGGTGTGGTGGCGCATGCCTGTAATCCCAGTACTCAGGAGGCTGAGGCAGGAGGATTGTTGTGAGTTCGAGACCAGCCTGAGCTACAAAGTGAGCTTAAGACCAGCCTGAACTGCATACTGAGACCCTGTCTCAAAAAGACAAAAAAAAAAAAAAAAAAAAAAAGAATTTTTTCTTTTTTTTCCCTGTTAGTTTTATGTTTTAGTACCCTTCTTTTATTTCAAAGACTTAGTTTATTAATTCTATCCTCTATAGATTCAGTTTTTCTCATGTTAACTTGATTATAAACATTCGATGAGTTTTATTTTAATTTTGTGATTTGTTTTGAGGTTTCTTCCTCTCTAATTTTATTGGATTACTCTGTGCTAATGTTTTCCATAATTACATTTAAAATCTATGATCTCTAAATGACATGAAGTTGATTCATACAACCAAAGTTCAAATACAATTTCTATATGTGATATACACATAATTTGATTCAATTTTTGACCCAAACTAAGAATTTATCAGCATAACTTCATTGGCTTATTGTGGACTTATTCTGACAGTCCCCCATAGAACAAGAATCGTTAGTTTTAACAACACATTGCAGATCTTTAATTATTGGCGATGTTCTTCGGGGCACTTCAGAGATGCAGCACAGTGCTTAGTGTACTTTTGGGAAATTAGCAGCCACTTCAATGACATAAGTTCTATTTTTGTCAGTTTAAATATGTGGCTTATGTGTGAAGATTTTATTCAAAAGTTCTCTCATTCAAAAACCATCAGTATGCATAAACATCATTGCAGACCATTATACCAGTCACCTGATAAGCTTTGAAGAAGTAGTTTTTCTGTTCTGTACATCTGGGCTGACGTTAGTATTTTGGATTTCAATTTCTAATACACTATCAGATGAGGCTTATATTATAGTTTTTGTAAACTAAATTTATGGTAGCCAAGATATCTGAAAGCATCTGAGCAATTTTCATTCTATTTCAAGTGGTTATTATTTTTAAAAAGTTATAGTTTAAACATGTATGCTCTAAAACTCAGATGTTGCCAGTGTGATAACAATATGAGGAAGTACTTCAAAGGGTGTCTCCTTCTGAAATATGTTTTAAACCTGTAAATACAAACATCATTAATGTTTGCCATTTCTTTCACATGAGGTCATAGTGCTCCTCTGGAAGATGCAGCATCAATGTGTCCACTTGGAGGTACAAAGGGACCTCCCCCAACATTTACCCCTATAAGTGCCTTAACCATGGACTTATTACCCTTCACATCTCTGAGAAATAAATGTCTATTATTGGCTTCAAGTACTGTTACAGCAAAACAAGAGAACTGATACAAAAGCACAGTATGTGATCAAAACATAGGATGAACTTTCCAATAAAAGTTACTACAATAAGAGACACTTGCATTAACCCCCACTCAAAATACTCTTCCTCATTTTAAACTCATTGATCTCACTATTCTTTCCACTTTCTGATGCAGTTTTGGAATTCTTTTTGAGATGTCCTATCTTGACTGCTTGCATATCTTGGCCCAGTCCAAAATACTTCCCTTTCATGGTCATTTAGACTTTGAACAAAATGCTGTATTATGCAAAATCCTGTGAATAAGATGGATAAGAACACACCATAACTTATTTGTGAGCCTGCCTTTCTCTTGAATGACACTTGACCACAGTACTCCTGTTTTTTATTTGATCAGATGTCATAAAGATATGAAAGACGACTTTCAAAGATACAATAGGAAGAGGCAAGAATCACGAGTGCTCAAAGTGAATTGGAGTATTTTGAAGAGGATTAATGGCAATGACTCTTTTAATGTAATTTTTATAAAAGTTAAATTCACTTCATATTACAATCACCTCTCTTCTATATCTGCCAAAACTTACTCTGCCAGTGATCAAAGTCTATTAACTAGGCTTTCTGTGAGGAGCCATGCTTCGTTGTTTTTAAAGAGTGCAGTATGTTTCAAGTCCTGCTTAGCATCCTTTTCATTAGTATTTAATTGACTTGCTCTAAAGTATTTTAGAGAATTTTCATAGTGTTGCTGTCATAATTAGACCTACTATGTTTAGGAAATTTCAAACATGAATTTTATGCCTTCAAAATTGAAGCAAATTTTTCTTTGAAGCTAGAGAATGGATGGGCATGTGTTAACTCCAATGACATGCAACGTACCAAGGCTATTCTTCCTAAGACAATAAAAGGAGGGTTGACAATAGGTAAAAACGTTGCTTACAGAAACAAACATGGTAGATACCCAAGAAAGAGACACAGTCTATGCATTTATTGGTTAAAGAAATAAACTGTATTCTATTTTGGAGGCAGAATTTTCCCAGGAAAGACAGAAATAGAATTTGGATATTGGTCCACACTATATGCTCTGTATATCTAAACTTTTGTTCTAGGCTTCCTATCTTCAAAGTTTCTTCTTATAAAGGAAGGTAATAACTGAGGTATGTGAGAGTAACAGAAGGTAGTGAAAAGGTAGCTATTACCAAAGTGCGTTGGATACCTATATGAAATTGCTAAAATGAAACCCATTACTTTGTATAATAAATATACACAAATTAAACTTCTCAGGAATTACTTAGGAAGTAACTAAGTAGTTTTTAGTCCCATTTTCATCAACACAAATTAGTATACTTTCATTATAGAAAATTAAGGATTCTGACAAATCTGCATCCCCAAAATGAAATATTTCACCATTTGAATAAAGAGCATTATAATGTATTAAAGAATACAAAAAAACTATTAAGATAAAAGGTACATCTTTTTGCCTTAAGATCATACTGATAAAATGAGTAAGGGAATATATGAAGTAGTTGCTATTAGTATTTGGTTTTCTAAAGGCCTTGATGGATGATTAAAAATAGAAACAGACACACATGTAAAAAAGCTGAAAAGCAATGTAAATCACTTATGCTAGCAGCAAAAAGGAAAATAATTATAAATGTTTCTAAATATAAAAAATATTATGAGTGTGGTTTGTGTGCAGTATAATATAGCTTTTTCTGAAAAAGTACATTCTGCTCTAGTTAAAAGCATTAAGTCCAGGAATCATAGTAGTTTTATTTTAGAATAATACTGATTTTTGAAAAAATTTCTAGTTCTTCCTTGCTTTAATTTAGCAAAGAAAAAAGTTTGGTAGATCTCTTGAAGAGTAACAGATTCCCAATTTAGCAAACTTCACCATTTCTAAAATAACTAATTTAATATGTGAAATACATAGAATAGTAAATTAATGTATAAATGAAACTACAGAGTATTTATATTTTTTAATTTAATTTTATTTTCAAAGTAAAAGCAAAGCAAGAACAAAAATGAGAAAGAAAGAAACAGGGCAACATACAATATATATGTTACAGATTTTTTCAAACCAAGAATACCTGATTAACAATCTGTTGCTCAGATTAGCAGATAAAGTTAATGTACGATTTGGCATATGGTTGGGTATTAACACTTCCTCTCAGGAAACCTTAAATTTTTGTTCTTGTCTCTTTTGAAATTTTGTTTTAAAGATAGTATAGTAATAATTGATACAACATTAGAAACAGTATACATTTAGAAGATTGAACTGTGGTCCCTATGCTTGCCTAAGTTTGCCTAAGCAGGTGCTTTATTCCACTGGGCTATCTCCCTTGCCTGATACAACTACTTTTATAATATTTGCAATTTTCACCAAAGGTATCAGGCAAGGGAGATAGCCCAGCAGACTGAAACACCTGCTTAGGCAAGCTCAGGCAAGCACAGGGACCACAGTTCAATCCCATGTACTACATGCCATGCCAGCGCCATCCCCAAAGTGAACTGAGTTGGCCACAGAGTCTGGTTATAGTGCCACATGCCTGTAATCCCAGTGCTGGGGAGGCTGAAAGCAGCAGGATCACAAGTCTGAGCTGCACAGTGAGACATTGCAATAACTAAATACATTTAAGAAAAGTATCAACATATGTCTTTTGTATAGTTTTTGGTGTTTGTCATCTCACTAAAGTAATGACAAAATCTTCTATTCATTAATATATTCTTAAAATAGATTCTATACTAGATAAAAATGTGATTGAGAGAATAGTAGAAATATATCTGAATTAATTGGCAATGACAGGCAGAATAAAAAATATGAATATAAAAGATAAACACGAGGGAGTAACAGTGATCATAGTGTTATATGCATATGCTAATCTGTTTAAATGAAAGACATTATCTATAAGACTAATATGAAGTAATAAAAGTGATCTGACAAAGTAAAACTACATGGATACTTATCTGAAATCCTATTTTTTCTTTAAATCATGTGTGAGAATAAAAGGAAAAAGAAATTAAGGTGTTTCTACTCTTGTTATCAGCAATAGCAATTAGCTAATAAAATATTCTCCAAATGTAATAATTTTTAGAGACCCAAAGAAGGTATCATTTACAGAGTAATCCATTCAAAATATGTCATCTGCATAAAATGACTATTTCTAAACTAAAGCTGATACTTAGCTGGTTATTTCTCAGAAAAATTATATGAAAACATTTAAACAAATATACGTATTGTATATAATACATAATAGCATGTAATATACAATGTGTAATATAAATACACCATAAATATACATATGCATTATTTCCTATTCTGATATTGGGCCACAACTTTGAGAAGGAATACTCCACGGATGATAATCCTTAAAGGTACCATATGGCAACACCGCATCTGTGGATTCCAAATGAGTATATTTAAGGAGCATTTGGCGTACAAGACTATATTACACAAATAATTCCTCTTGTTTCCTCCTACCCCACCCTGGCACCAGAGATTGAACTCAGGACCTTGCACTTACTAGGTAGACGCTTATTGTGTTGAACTATCTCCCAGCCCCATCTTAGAAATTTTCCTGCTATATATCCTTTGCAGAAGTAACATGAAATTTCATAACCCAATTGAAGGCAAAATGATATTTTTAGAAATATTATCAAATTAAGATAGAGATTATATTCAGGGAGAAAAAAACTTGAATATATCACAACTGATGTCAAGTTTCAGTTCTTGTAAATCTGAAGATAGGGTAGCAAAGCAGGAGAAAAAAGGCAATGTTCACAAGAAGAGCTTAGAATAAAATGTTAGTTTTGTTGATTTTTTTTTTTTTTTTTGTCTTTTTGAGACAGGGTCTCACTATGCAGTTCAGGCTGGCCTCGAGCTCACTTTGTAGCTCAGGCTGGTCTCGAACTCACAACAATCCTCCTGCCTCAGCCTCCCGAGTGCGGGAATTACAGGCATGCGCCACCACGCCCGGCTAGAGTTTTGTTGATATTTTAAGGGGTATTTTCTTCTAAGCTCCTTCAACTAAGAGCATTCATATGTAAATGAATGAGAACAGACATTCTAATAGTTTTGTTTCCATAAGGATGCTGTGGATGAAAAGGAAATTCAACAAATACTAAAACGTGTAGAAAAAAGATGAAACTGTATTGCAGAAATCCATCAGTATGAGGCAAAAACAAATATAAGTCTAAAATATACACATACCTCCTCTCTCTATCTGCCCCCCCCATCTTTCTTTCTGTGTGTGGAATCAAACCCAGGGACTTGTGCCTGCCAGGCAGTCACTGAACTGCTGAGCTATATATCTGGTTCTTACATATCTATTCTTTTTTCTTCAAGTAAGAAATCTGTCAAAATTTTGAAAGCTCTAATTGAATAAGGAACCACAGACAGTGAGGACTCTTAATTTATTACTGTTAGCTAATAGTTAGAAACAGTCTATTAAATGTTTCTACAGACTTTTTTTTTCTAAGAATTTTCCTTTACTCAGTAATGTCCTCTAGAATAGCTCAGCAGATTAAAGTGCTTGCAAGGAGGCACAGGAGCCATGGGTTTGATCCCTGGGTCTGCAGTGCTGGCCTGGCCCCCAGGACATGCTGAGAAGGCCATTGAGACTGGGAGTGGTGGTGCACCTCGGTAATCCCAGCACTTGGGAGGCTGTAAACAGGAGAATCACCTTGAATCCGATCTAGTAGTGAGAACCTGAACAAGCTTTTGACCCCTAAAACACATAAAAAATTCCTTTGTGGCTTAATAGGGTGATTTTAATACATTTAAATTATATGCAAGTAAACTTAAAAATAATCAGATTTTTTAATTCTAAAGGACTGTACTAAAATAGACACAATCTTCTATACTCTTATAACTTCAAATTTTATAACTACAAATAGATATTTTTTCCTGTAGTCTTTAATTTCCATTTAGATATGATTTTTCTGTTATTTTATTTATTTTGCAAAATTTCTGTTTATACTTTTTTGTGGTACCTAAGATGTTTCACATAGTATTATTGAGCTACATATCCAACCCTTATTACACAATATAATGACATATCATATACTTTTTTATTATTTTTATTTTTAATTTTTCTATTTTTAATATTTTTGTGTTTAGTACAGAGTCTATAGGGTCTCACTATATAGATCAGGCTCACAGTGCTTTTAGCCTCCCAAGTACTGGAATTATAGGCATGTGCTTCCATGCCCAGTCTCAATTGCCATCTCAGTGCCCACCCAGAGCAGGGCAGGCATGGATTGTGATGCTGGCGATTAAACCCCAGTCCCTGTGCTCTGCCTAAGTAGATGCATTAATTCACTGAGCCATCTGGTGAACACTTCATATAGTTTTTTAATGCATTTATATTTGTAGTAATATCATTCTTCCACTTAATGATCAGCTTCCAGAAATGGGAATATATGTGTGATTTTTGTTGTGAGTTTTATAATCACCAATAATCATATATTCTAAACTATGACATACTTACATCTGCAGTCTTTGCACACCATGATAAGCAAAATGACTACAGAATATAATTCTGAAAATATTTCACAAAGATAATGGAAATAGAAGTAACATGCAGCTTTAAAGTACAGCATTGGTAGAGATGATGTGAGGATAATCTGGAGGCTAGTATCCATTTATCACATTCCTGATTCTAAAAGAAGTATTTGCAGTGATAGATATATTAATAAGTGCAATTTAATTATTTCACATTATATTTATACATAATAATATCTTGTGTTACACTATAAATATGTACAGCTATTACTTACAAATTTATAACTGAAAAATATAGATGACACCAACCATAGCAATAGCAAAAAACTAAACTTGGGAATTAATCAATTAATTTTTTCCAGTACTGGGGATTGAACTCAGGACCCCATGCTTGCCAGGCAAGCACTTATTCTACTGAGCTATCTCCACAGACCTCTAATCAATTAATATTATTGATAGTCACTTGCAAAGAATTTGTCGAGGTGAGTAAAGAGAAAGTAAGTTGAAGAGCTTTCTGACTTTCCATTTGTTTTATGAGGTAGATGCCATCATAATGATAAACACATTTTACACGTTTCAATTATTCTCAGTCTTATCTGGGTCACTCCATATTGGTTAGAATACTTTTTTATTTAATATACACATTTAGATAATTAATTTCAGTATGTAGTTTGCCAATGTATTTTATGTGAAAAATAAGCTTTGTCCTCTTTTATGACTTGTGCCCTGTTATTCTGCCATAGCCTCATGCATTGATATGTGTATCTTTTTCAGAGGTGGCTGGGACTAGAATGTATGATGGTGAGATTAAGAGTCTATGATAGAAGCCGGGCGTGGTGGCGCAGGCCTGTAATCCCAGCACTTGGGAGGCTGAGGCAGGAGGATTGTTGTGAGTTCGAGACCAGCCTGAGCTACAAAGTGAGCTTAAGGCCAGCCTGAACTGCATAGTGAGACCCTGTCTCAAAACAGACAAACAAAAAAGTCTATGATAGAGGCCAGGGAGATTGCTCAGTAGAAAAAGCACTCAAGTTCAAGGGCATGAGTTCAATTCCTGGTTCCGCAAAAAAACAAACAAAAAGCAAAAAGAGTCTATGATAAATAAAATGGTTAAATGATTGGTTGGGCATAGTTCTGTATAAAATCAATGGTACTACAACTGTATGTGAGGGCCACACATGCTCACACTTATTTAAAAGTATATTCTCAAACAATATGCTGTATTAAATGGACATTAAGCTCATGTATTTTTTTCTATTTTATCTCTTGAATGGATCAAGATTCCATGTACAATGATTTAGACATACTACAATATGAGTACAAAAATCTTTGCACTAAGATGAAATTACCTAAAGATACATTTCTTTGATATAGCCTTGTCATTAAGTGACTCATAAATATATTGCTCCTTCTGTATTCTATGTGATAATGTATTTCACAGCATAGATGTTATATTTTCAAGTGGTAAGCTTGGTTCTCAGATTTAACTATGACAAATTATTATCACATTTTTACTGTTATTATATGAAGAAAATAATAGCTTGTTTCTAGGAAAGCCACCAAGAACATTAAGAACAGAGGCTGAGCAGTACATGCCCTCCAATTTTATATTTCAAAAAAACTGCAGAAAAGCCACTTTGGCTCATTAGTTTCTCAGTTTGTATCACTAGGCTATTTGCTTCCTTCTCTTTCTCAATTACCTTATCTTGATGAGATGCCAGTTTAGGCAGAGAATTCGATGTATTATAGCTATTATTTGTACTACTTATTTTCAGAAATGCTATAATAAGTAGTACAAATAAGTAGTACATTATTCAATAGTATGTTTTAGTATGACTTTTCCTCCAGAAAAGCTAAAATGCACAGAAGTGAAGATTAATCATGTCTTTATAGAAACTGTCAATGAAAAAAATTAAAAACCTTAAAAGCAAGGTAACTGATTAAGCCACTGATTTATGAATAATATATGGTAAACTCCTCTAATACACTATGCATTCTGTTAAGTATTTTTCCAGAGATACATAATACATCTCAAGCATTTACAATCTGGGTATGAAAACAGTGAAAAGTTCAGAATGGATGTGACAAGAGAGTATTACACTTTTAAAATCAATTTGATTTGTACAAGGAAAGAATTATGTAGCAATTTTAGTAGATCTGAAAGATTTGAATAAATTTTGCTTTGTTTTCATTTCTCAATTTTACTCTGATTTTTTATGTTACAAGCCATATCAGTACATATTTATGAGGCATGTGATGTTTTTGTATATATACATTGTAGCATGACCGAACAGTGCATTATACTACTCATCACTTTTTTGTTGTGAGAACACTTTATTTTTTTTTGTTTTGTTTTATTGAAGTACAAATATCAATTAGACAGTATTAAGATACCTTGACAAGATGGATTTGATAAACTAATACATTGCAAACTGTTCTCGTAATGTTTTGGTATCATAGAAGGTGCATACATGATATTATACTTACAGACATTATTATACCGTATGTCACTTATCAGTAAAATAAGAGAGTGTAGCTGTTTGTGTATCTTCTTTATACCTGAATTACATCAAAGATTCAATAATTAATACTTTCTGCCTTGTTATTTTCCTAGTGGTTGTGCATAGTACTAGAAGCCGACATAATATCCTGTCCAACCACCATTAGTGCAGATCTTGCCTCTCATAGAATTATGTAGAAGCACAGCGTTATCTATCCCAACTGTACTGTCCATACACACACATCATGATTCTTTCTTTCTATCCCCCTTCTTTTGTCTACTCCTGTCAAAGATGGGCACTCCATTGCCATTCTATCAATCTAGGTGCCTGAACTTGACAACACATTCCTTTTGTTTACCAATTTTGCTAACTATAATCAGTATGTAGTGTGCCAAAACAACAAAATTTTATACTTTTATGTAACTGAAACTTTGTACCTTTCAAGGGCCAGCCAAGTAGTTCAGCAGATTAAAGTACCTGCAAGCAGGCAGGGGCTGGAAGTTCAATTCATGGGCCTGGGTTGACTGTCTTGCCCCCAGCGGCATGCACGGAGAGCGATTGAAACTGGGCGGGGTGGCACAGGCCTGTAATCCCAGGAATTGGGAGGCTGCAAACAGGTGAATCACTACAAGTCCCATCTAGTAGTGAGACCCTGAACACCCTGCAGACCCTTACCTAAAAAAAAAAAAAAAAAAAAAAAAAAAAAAAAAAAAAAACATAAATAAATAAAACCTTTGTACCTTTCAGAAAATGTCTCTTTTTCATTTTGATCTGCACTTTCTGTAAATCACTATTCTGCTTTCTAGTTCTATGTACTGGCACTTTTTGGATCATACATATAAATGAAGTCACGGGTAAACTACACTCGTTCACTTAGCATAACATCCTCCAAGTTCATCCGTAGTGTTGTAAATGATGTAACTTCCAAGATTTAAGTGTGGCATTCCACTATGTATATACAGTATATTTCAAAAATTCATTTGTATATTGATGTGCACTTATGCTGATTCTATACACTGACTACTGTGAATATTGTTAAAGTTAACGGGGGAGTGCAGACATCTTCTTTACATGCTGATTTCCACTTCTTTCTGTATTTTCCCTTAATGAGATTGCTGGATCCTACGATATTCCTACTTTATATTTACAAAGAATATCTATATCATTTTCTGAAAGGTTATTTTACATACAATACCTAAAATGGTGTATTATGGTTTCTTTTTTCCACATCTTAACCCATATTTGTTACTTTTTATATTTTTATAATAAACATGTGAGCTAATAATTCTTTGTGATTATAATTCGCATTTTTGTGATGATTAGAGATATTGAACATATTCTTCTATACCATTTAGATGTATTTGATGAATTTCTATTTCTATTTCATTTAATAGTGTTAATTTAATCGTGGTTACATAATTGTATTTTATTACATAAAATATTTTGAATATGAACATATTATCCAATGATGGTAGAAAAATTGATATAGTTAAAATACACATAATTTCCAAAACAATCTTCAAATTCAACACAAATCCTATCATTGGTAAATGAAATAAATGGGTAAATGAACATGTAGGAAATTAATGTGATCTCAATTTCTATGTTTTTGAGCTAAGAAATCATTACATTGATTATATAGCATCACTAGATTTCCTAACATGTTAAGCAATAGGATTTATATTATCCTTTTATTTCCCCTCCTGTCATCTACATATATATAATAATAGATACAGGAGTAATATTTAGTCTGTGCTGTACTGTTAGTCCTATATTATACCAGGAATAATAGCATTCCTGACAGAAATAGAAAATGAATTCTACACTATATAGGAAATGAAAGAAAACCACAAATAACCAATGTCTTCTTCAGAAAAAAGAGCAGAGCTGGAGGCGTCACACTACTGAATCTTAAAGCATACTACAAACTTTGGTAATGAAAACACCATGGTACAGGCATAAAAATAGACAATATTTACAAGTGGAATAGGACAGAGGGATGATATATAAGCCACCCTTCTAGATTCAGTTAGTATTTGTTAAGAACATGAAATGGGTATAAAGGAGTCTTTTTAATAAATGGATTTGAGAACATTGGACACAAACATGCAGAGAAATGAAAATGGACCCTTGTCTCCTCCGCTAAAGTGTGTTAAAGATTTAAAGATACATGAGTGGATGGTAGCTTAGGTAAAAATCTCCATGGTATTTCCCTGGGCAGTGATCTGAATAAAACTCTAAAAGGCAATGGCAATAAAACAAAGAAAGAAACAAAAGCAGACTAATGAAAATGAAGCAAATGAAACATTTTTACCCCACAAATGAAAACATAGTAAACAGAAAACCAATGGACTGAGATGAACATTAGTTTTTCAAAAGTAGGATAGTCTTGTATATTTACAATGATCATAACAAATGACAATTATTCTATTTGTAAATAGAAGATGGGTGAACATTTTTGTAAGCGTGCATGACAATTATTCATGTCTGAGGGCTCAACATGTGCCAAGATGGTGTTAGTGGCTCTTCTCATCGGAATTTTATAACAGCCTTGCAAAAAATGCATACTGAATGTGATCATGTTATCAAAAGATAAAGAATTGAATCCAGTATAGTTGGGAAAGTAGAATTTAAAGTCAATAAGCACATTTCCAGCAAAGGCATAAATAGGCTGATGGACACAAAACTTCTTCCTAAATGGGTAAATTATATACTAATCTCTTAAAAATAAAGTACAAGGGTCAGCAGGGGCTGGGGGTTCGATTCCAGGGCCTGCCAAGTTGACCCTGCCCCTGGGGCACACTGACACTGGGCATGCCCAATTGAGACTGGGTGTGGTGGTGTGTCCCTGTAATCCCAGCACTCAGGGACCTTTAAAAAGGTGGATCACTATAGGTCTGATATAGCAGTAGGACCCTGAACACCCTTCCCAAAAGTACAAAAAGAGAGAGAAAGTACAAATTATAATTAAAGCAGAAAAATTATAAGTGATACAGATTGTCACTTAATGAAGTAATATGAATTTCACAAAATGTATTGTAATGCATAGTGTTGTCTTCCAAGCAGTTATTGATACTACCAGATATATTCATGTAAAATTGGAAGAAAGAAATGTATAAGAAATGAAGAAAAAAAGCACAAACAATTAAAAGTAGGAAACAAAATAAAGTGTTAACTGCTTCTTTCCATAAATCAGTAGAAATGCACAGTATAGTTGTTGAAAGCATCCTGCTTATATACATACATATATCCCTTTCCCCTACTCCCTCTCCTGTCCTTCCCCTCAACTGAGTAACTCTTTCCTTTTCAACAAGCTCATTCCCTTTTATCAATGTGTACTGTACCCTTCAGATTCCATTTTTCTCTTTTGCGTTCTCATACTAAGGACACAATATGATCTTTGCACATGTGTGTGTGTGTGATTTATTCCACTTAAGAGTATGGTCTCTAGTTGCACCCAAATATTGACAAAACACTCAAATTTATTCTGTTTTATAGCTGAATTTTATAGCTCCATTATATAAAAAAACCCACATCTTCTTTATTCATTCTTCAGTTGATGGGCATCTAGGTTGTTTCTAGGATTTAGCTGTAACAAATTGCACTCCTATAAACATAGGTGCACATATATTGCTGTGGTATGAAGTTTTCAGTTCTTCTGGAAAAATAATCAGTAGGGAAATATCTGGATTGAATGGGATCTCCAGTCCTAGCTTTGTATGGAATTTTCACACTCATTTTGATAGTGGTTGTACCAGTCTTCACTCCCACCAACAGTTCAGAAGGGTTCCTTCTTCCCACAGCCCATCCAGCATTTATTATTGGCTGACTATTCATTTGGGGTGAGGTGGAATGTCAGTGTTGTTTTAATTTGCATTTCTTGGATGACCAGTTGTGAACATTTTTTCATATATTTACTTGTCATTTGTATTTATTTCTCTGAGAAGTGCACATTCATCTCAGATGCCCAGTTTCGGATTGAGTCTTTGAAATTGTGGGACCTAAGTTTTTAATTCTTTGTAAATTCTAGATAGAAGGCCTTTGTCTGAGAGACACTTAAGTATGTTTTCCAGTTTGTTGATTTCTTTGTACTGTGATGGTGATTTGATTTGAAGTGCAGAATTTTTTAAAAAATAAGAAATCCCAGTTCTTGATTCTTTGAAGTACTTCCCATGCAGTATCATTTTTGTTCTTGAACTCTCTACATACCCCTATGCTTTTAAGATTTCTACCTATATTTTCCACCACAAGATAAAGTATCTCTTTTAATATTTAAATCTTTGATTCATTTTGACTATAGATTTGTGCATGGCAATACACAATGGCATAGTTTAAGACTTGGACATATGGAAAGACAGTTTTTCTAGCACCATTTATTAAATAGCCTATCTTTCTTCAAGTGAGTTTATTTAGCCCCTTTGTTAAAGATAAGATAGCTAAGTGTGTTTGCAGTTGTATCTGCATCTTCTAATCTGTTCCACTGATCCTCATGTCTGTCTCAGTGCTAGTACCAGATTCCTAGCCTTCTATGTTTTTGACCTAATGGGTAATTACATGGGCTATCAAGAATTACTAGATATCCTAACACATTAAGCAATAAGAAGAAATTACATTATCCTTTCACTTCCCCAAGCTTATTTTTATTTTTCATTTTTTTGTGGTGGAACCAGGGATTGAAATCAGGCCCTTGCACTTTCCAGGCAAGCACTTTTTCTACTGAACCATCTCACCAGCCCTTTCACTGCCCGTGGTTTAATCTCCATGGACATAATAACAGATACAGGTTTAATAGTTAATCTATATTACATTTATTCAATATTTATAATTTCTTCACATGCTGTGGACCAGAACAATTTGTTAGCTCATTCAAACCTTTCCTACCTGACCAGAAAAGAAAAGATGTGAACATATAGTCTGAACAGATTTATTGCTAAACCTGGAAGGGATCTCTGTGTGAGCAGAACAGAGGTGGTATCTAATACAGGCTAAGAGACTTATATAACATTTTGTTTCTGGGCTTTTTATACAGTGTGTCAGAGAAACTGTGAGTTTCTGGCTTGCTGATATGTCTGTGTTTCCTCTGTAAACTGCTGACACATTCTCTGGGAAGACTTCTGATATGCTGTTGTGTCCTTTGTGACCTACAGACATGTTCTCAGTGCTGTAAGTAAAATGAAACTTACATTTTTTAGGGTGGTGATGTTCCCATCTGAGATTCTATCACCATGTGTTTTGCATAGATAACTCCAGTGATATGGAGAGAGAGAGGGAGAGGGAGAGGAAGATGGAAGGAGAGGAGAGGAGAGCCAGCCAAACAGGCACAGAGACCCAGAGACACGGAGAGGAGAGGAGAGGAGAGGAGAGGAGAGGAGAGGAGAGGAGA